>JAULJZ010000024.1:7585551-7633504 GCA_032270985.1 Heliamphora pulchella
TGTTTTCCTCGGCTGTGTGGTTCGAGTGGAAAATACTGTATTATTACTGCTATTCCTTACCTATGGCATGATAACTGCATTGATGATATGCATAGTTTTAAGGATGAAAAACTTATAGTTTTGAGGAGAAAAACCTTTTTGGCTCATGTGGTTGAGTCTTTATGCTTATGATTGCATAACCTGCTTTTCAGTTTTATAGTCTGTTCCTATTGAGCTTCGGCTTACGGTGTGAGATTTTGCTGTAAAACTATTTTCAGGTGAACATGAGGAGTTGACCTAGATGCCAATGATAGCGGAAGACTTGTTGTAATTTTTTCTGATTTTGTGACATGTAGTTTTACATGTGATGCTTGTTTCTGAAAGTGGATTTTTATACGCCTTGAAACGAGATACTTATTCATGTATGAAACTGTATGTTTATTGTTTATGAGAGATGAACTTTGGGTACTCTTTGAATTGATGGTTTTTTAACTACAAATCTTATTTTCATAAACGGTGTTCTGGTGGGCTTTCACGTGACCCTGGGGTTTGGGGTGTGACAGTACTTTATTTTGAGAGTGAAACATCGGGTTGGGTATTGTGTTTCAGCTTTAGTGTGGTTGTTTGTGAGTGTTTCGCATGATCCGAAGCTTAGGGCGTGACAACTTGGTATCAGAGCTCTGAGTTCGAATATCTAAGAGTCGTAAGAAGATGGTGTATTACCTTGTGAGGTTTATTGCGTGCGCTTGCTTGTATGTGTCTAGATGTTTTGATAACATAAGCATGATAGTTTGTTGAGCATGAGAATTTGGTGTATATGTGAGCATAAGGGTGGAACCTTATGATTGATTAGTCTTTCCTTCAGGCGTTTGGGTTAATAAACTTAAAAGCCGAGTTAGAAATGCGTTTGGCCGACGTGTTCTTTAGCAAGGAATCTAAGTAGGTTATCCAAATTGACGAGCTACTCTTATTGATTCTCCTCGGTGTGGGGTTCGTTTGTCATGAATATATGTGGCTAAGTGCTAGCATGAGTATGTGGTTAATGTTTATGTTAGAGCCACATGTTGCATCTTATGTTTTGTGTTCTTTTCATGTAGACGTGATGTCTGCGTGGAGAGGACGACGCCGTGGTTGAGGTCGAGGCCGTAGCCGTGGTTTAGGCCAAGGGAATATGCCAATCCCTGATGCTGGGGATGCAAATGCTCCCCAACGACCGATGGACGCGATAGAGTTGCTGCATGGGATGGTAGATTCCATTCGTCAGCTAGCTAGACTGCTAAGGGGAGAGAGAGAGAACCCGAGTCGAGGGCAACAACGGTGATGCGAGAGTTCAAGGATCTTAACCCTCCTACCTTTGCTAGGGATTCTGATTCTATGGTAGCTACAGAGTGGTTGGAACTTGTGACTCAGATCCTTGATGCACTGCAGATAGTTGAGAAAGATTTGCATGTTTCTTTTGCCGCTTTTCAGCTGAGAGGTGACGCCCACGAGTGGTGAAAAAATGCCAAAAATACTGTGGAGGGCACATGAGCAGCTTTTATGGGGGGTTTTCTAGAAAAATACTTTCTGGCTTCTCCAAGGAACTTGTACAGAGAGGGGTTCTATGCTCTCACTCAGGGAGCGATGACTATTGTGCAGTACGAGGCCAGATTTACTATTTTATCACATTTTGCACCAGAGTTGGTGTGCGCCCTGAACCCCGGGGACCCGTGACCCAACCCTAAACCGTTCCTCCTACGGATCATCATCTACGACTTTCATTCACCACAGAATTTGAGTCCCGATTATACCAAAAATTTTCTTTAAACAACTATATTCTCGCACATATCAAATTTGCAACAAAGGCTTGAAATCTCAAAAGTTTATTTACAATCATAATATCTTTAATTACAATCTTCCATTCTGGTTTGTAAACAATCATAATGAAAAAATATAAACAAACACAAAATCTTCCTTCTAGTCTGTACCAACGCATCCCTTACCCTGGTATCGTCCCTGGTTTTCAAAATCTGAAATGGTTTGGTAAACATACGTGAGCCGAAACTCGTAGGATATAGATTAACTCATAGGTGATACATGATTTGTGAGGTGTGATGGGTGCAACCGAAGAAAAATGCAATTTTTTACCAATTTATTATTCTTTCACACGCACACACCCACGCACACCGATTTGTTCCCATTTATCTTTTCATATTATCCATATCGTCATTCCATTATCCAATTTTTCACAAAAAAAACGTGCCACATTTTCGTTACCCGATTTGTCACAAAATCGTATCACAATTAATGAACCGGTATCGGGTGCAGCAAATAGAAACCCCACCCTATTAATTCTCAATAGACTACGCGAAGCCATTGGGTAATAGATAGCTCTATAACTCACCACGATACAACACTACATTTCGAGGGCCAACCCGCGGGCATGTGGTCCCCATCTTGCGTAAGTTTTTGGTCTTTTACTACGGACCCGCCAGGCCAACTTAATTCACATCAATCCATACGGTTCATTATTTATTCATTTTTCACAAAATCCGGGAGTCCAACCCACAACCGGTTCCTCTCCCAATCATTTTCACATATTATCATTTCAATTTCAATTTCAACTTTCCCATTTTATTGTCAAGTCACATTCGATTTTAGTACTCAATATCTCTTTTCAAATCAAATGCATCATAAGTCCCAAGACACAACCTTTCATGAATCATATTTCTTTCATTAATCTCATAAAGCACCAATTAACACAAAATTGAATTCCTTTGAAATCATGAAGTGTGAAGAAAATAGAATGCACCCATCATATGCATATACATGTATATACAAGTTAAAATTCGTATTTTTTTTCTAAAACTCAAAATCTTAATGTTAACCATGTCACGACATAGCCTACAAATTACCCATATCCATACTTGTTCTTAAAACCTTAGTAACATGTCGAAACCCATATTTATTGCAAACACAACCATACGGTACGAAACTTGCATCCCAACCCAAGTGTAGTAAAGTAGGTATATTCATAGCCCAAGGGATAGGAAATTTGATGAAAAAGTTCAACATTGATGAAAATATACTTTTCAAAGCATTTGGCCAAAATCGGGTGAAAAATGGTTAAGAAAATTTGACATACTCTCACTATTTTAATCATTACTTTTTCTACAAAAATAATTTTCTTTTGAGAGTAGTCTTTTTCAAAAGAGGACTTCCAGGGCTTCGATTTGAGTACAAGAATGACCCTATTCGGAGTCTGTATAAGGGAGATATGATCAAAACAAGTTGGCCCTGCGTAGCTAGTCTGCTCGAGCGGACGTCAGGCGCTCGAGCTTCCAACTCCCTGCTAATTGAACGCTCGAACGGATAGGGCTCCACTCAAGTGCGCTGGTGCCCGAGAAAATCCCAAATTTTCTCCTGTTTTGAGTTTCCAGCTTCATTACCCATAAACCTTCATCAAATATATCTCAAACCTCAATTTCCATCCCACAAACATTGGATTCAAGTTTCATAAACCCTTTTTACGCAATAATTTCTTAGAATCATGGTTTATCATTCCTCTAAAACCCCAATTTTCATGAGAATCCAAATCAACTCACACATAACTCTATCAATCCTTCAAACTATGCATGAAATCTACTATATTTTACTCATATAATTAAAATATCAACTCAAGTCAACGCACACATATGAAAGAATCTAGATCTTACATTGGATTTGCTCAAAAGCTTGGAATTCCTTCAATTTCTCCCTCCTAGGGTTTGGATTTGAGAGATCTTGGCTCCTTGATGCTCCATCTCTCACCTCCTTGCTCCAAACCTTGATTTCCATCCTTGGTTGCTCCCAATCTAGCTTCAATCTCCCATTTTCCATGCTGAAAAATTAGGGTTTCACGTTGTTAGCCCAAGGATTTTTTATTTTGATTTTGATAATTTTCATAATTCATTTTCTAATAATAAATAGTTTTAAAATAATAATATTTTATATTTCTAAAATAAAAGTGTTAACACATTTTGAACAATTAAAGTTGACACCTTAACCAAAAAGAAATGACTTATATATCAAAAAAGTTCAAACACTTAAGCATTTTTGAATAAAAATATTTCGTGTTGATCTTAATTGAAAATTAAGTTAAACACTTTTAAGGCAAAGTATACTTGAAGCTTATCAAGTGTGTCAACACTCATTGATCAAATGGTTTGATACCCTAACTATTTTACAAGTTGATCTTCAGGTATCAAAGCGTTAGTGTCGACACAAACAAGTTTTGTGTCAATACAAAAGAGCCGAAGCTCTTAAGACTCAATTTGAGTCGATACAAATCAATTTTGTGTCGACACACAAGTGATCCTCACTTTTGGTATCCGGAAGTTTGGATCGACACAAATGAAAATTGTGTGACACAAAACAACCGAGACCTCCTGTAGATTTTTGGTGTCGACCCCAAGACAAAATGTGTCGACAAAAAAGTACCAAGCCTGCCCGTAAAATTTTGGTGTCGACCCCAAAGTTCAAATGAGTCGACACAAAAGAACTGAGGCTGCCTACAGAAATTCATGTCGACACCAAAGGAAAGAATAGTCGACAAAAATGGACCCCCGGATGCTGAAGTTTCAAACGAGCCGATACCAGATACAAATGTGTCGACACCAGGATGTTGGAAGGTAGAATGCAGAAATTGTGTCGACCCCTTAGAAAATTCGTGTCAACCCAACCACTTGAAGAACCATGCCCTAAACACTTTGTGTCGACACCAAAGGCATTTGTGTCGACACCGGCGACGAAAATTCAAATCACGACAGATCTCAACGGTTGAATTTTTGGCATTTATTGCTCCCACCTATCTCCAACGGTCATGAAACCATAAGAGCCTACATAAGGATTAACTTCTCAGCATTTAATCCAATTGGAAACTCACATTTACTGTTCTATTGCTTAAATCAAATCTCATTACTCTTAAGCTGTCATTTATTGTAAAATCTCCAGCTTTTGTTTCTCAGCTCTCTTTACCTTCTCACTTATTATAGATCGTTTCTGTAAAGATAGTGCGTGTTCTTTATTAATACTCTTCATTTACTGTAATCAAGGGTGAGTCAACCTTTATCCTTTGAGTGAGTGAGTGAAACTCATCAAAAAAAAGTTCAAGAGAGATTAGAAGAAAACATGGGCTTGTTTTCAGATGATCTTCTTGAAGCTGTTAGGCTTGTGAATGTGCCGGTAAACATTCAGCTCATTCAAGCGAAGTCTTGAAGATTGTAAAGGCTTGATATACGCCCGTGAAGTATTCTGTATAGTGAAAATACTCAAAGGAGATCTTGAGGAGTGGACGTAGGTTAGGATAAAGCCGAACCACCATAAATCTCTAGTGTCCGGTTCTATTTCTCTATCCCTCAACTTTTAACATTTGCATTGTTTCAATATTTGCTTATCTTTCTTTATTTATTTGTAAATTTAAAAGGTTTTTTGGAAAAAGTTTTTAAATTGTTATTTTTTTAAAAATCCAATTCACCCCCCTCTTGGGTTGCCTAGAACCAACACATGTGGTGGTGGTGGTTCTCGCATATAGAGAGGAAGAGAAGAGAGAGGAGATGAAAGAGAGACATAAGGATGAGTCTCACGAGGCTGGGTTTAATATAGGATCCTCAACACTTCTCCAAAGCTTGAGAACTTTCTAAACTAATTCTGATAGCCCGCTCGAGCGGTGATTCCTGAACTTGAATTCCACAAATTTCTTTAAAATTCAACCTGAGCTTCCAACTTTGCTCACTTTGTCTTATTTCGAATTTTCTATAAATGTAGCCATATTAATCTTATTTATTACATGGCAACTTAATTTCACTTTCACCTACCATTAATTCAACTGTTAATGAGCAAACTTTTATAACACCAACGTTCAAATTTAGTACGATCTCTTTTCTTACCGAAAATATGAAAGAACAAAATAAATAGGTACCGGACCCTTACAGCTTTCCCCCCCTTTGGGGATTTTGTCCCCAAAATTCGTTTTGGGTTACACCAAACCTGCCTTTAATCGTAATTATCTGTTACCATCAGGATTAACTTCCAAACACCAATATTTCACATTTTTGAGAATTATTCATATCCATGGAATTATACCCATATCGGGCTTAATCAATCTAAAACGGTTCATCATTTAACACGACACCAACTCTTACCCGAAGTTAATCACCAGGGTTGGAGTCAACCACTCCGTTATTGATCATCGACTATCCCTCCATGATCACCATCTCACATCACATACACGCTCCCAAAAACTAAACATCCTCAACTATAGCATTATATGTCATAGGTCTTACTACTGTTAAGATTCTCCCAACTTCGTTGAATTATGGCTTAACACACTATTGAACTCCAATGTATACCGAGAACTACTCCTCCTGCCCAAACACATGTTGCCCAACTCGAGCATTGGTCACTAGGGTTACACACATTACCCCCAAAATTTCCCATGCCTTCACAGTCAACTAACTACCACAAACTTAAAACTGTATCACTACTTGCACTGCATCACTCCAGTCCTTCAACCATCAAAATGAAATCAACACTGCCACCTGAACTTCGTGAGCCTGTAGGATTGAGCACTCCATATGAGTGAAAAGTCCCAAATAAACTGAATTACATCCATACACATACCCATCGGTCTTTCAAGTCTACCATGCCTCTGCTTAAACAATTTGTAATCTTCTGCACTTGCATTGCCCCCACTCATTGTCACTATCATATACATTCGCAGTCGACCCACTCTTCGCATACTAAGAATTCCTAGTAATCCAAAGTCCCACATTGAACACAAATTCAGACTTATAAGAGCCTATCAGAAACACACCACGCGAATATCCCAGCCGTAAGGTTCCAACAAATTTTCCACTCTGTTGGGAGCTAGAGGCACAACCGTACCCACATAACTCAGAACAAGCTGCATACAACGGTTAACGATTTACAGTGGATCATTGTAGATAGAACTCTATGTCTAAACACTAATTTCCTTGTCCACAAGGCAAACACTCCTGGTCTACCAACTTAATCTCAGAGAGAACACAACTCTACGCGCTTATATTTACCCAATAGACCAAACAAACTCCAACCAGAAAGCCCACGAGGAACTCAGTCTTCCGATCACCCAATTCGGCAATACCCATGCCTTAGGTACACACTCACGGATCACAACACGAACACCAATCCACTAAGATTCCCATCTTCCCTAAACAACTAGAAACCATGACCCAACTTCAACGTACTCCCAATACCCACCAACACTTGGTCTTCACACAGTCCATATAAATCTTACCTTGAGGTCACATAGTCCATAACCACACAACTACCGTTAACCCCGATCATGATACCCAGGTCATCAACTGCACTTAAGCTCTTAACTCTCAGACCTCATTCACACACACACAAGAACATCGTCATTCCTCATACCTCGTACCATACATCTCATAGAACTACAAACTCATCACCCGTCATACACTGAGACACAACGCCAATATTCCCATCATGCTAAGACCTCACCTCACAAGGTTGTGCTTCACTGGCCTAACTCTCACTAGGTAAATCAAAATCACTTCACGGCCTTCAATTTTACTATCCAAGCAACTCATATAGGAAATGCACGGCACCCAAACAAAGGAAATTTACTCCTGAGTTCCTTTATTCAAAGTTATATATAACTTCCGCTATCATACAAACACTTCCAGCACTTCTACTTCCCAGGCACGTATCCATCGTCGACATCTTAACCCACGGTTTCTCGCCTTTCGCTTCAGGCCACACAAACTACACTGTATATTGTTAAACTTTATTACTCCACACTTCGTACCCATTGGCAAACAATTTACCCACCTCTGGACCTAAGGTTGAACACAAACAACCTCCAGACATGTCACACTCAAGACACACCATTTCAAAACTAGGTCTACTACACTTTCGAACCCTTCTATGGTCCTTTAAAAAAATACATGCACCCAGCACGTTTCTCCTAAACACGATCTCCTAATCGGTCAAACCATGGATCTGTATTCCCATAAGAATTTCACAAAACCGATACTCGAGGATCTCACTATATAAATAATTAAACCACTAAACCCTCTTAGGGACCTCACCCAACTTGAACTAAAGCTACTAGCATTTCGTACAAATCAAACTACATATTCAGAAATGTCACCCAAATGCTCAGATTCACAAGGTAAAGAAAACGGGATCTTCAATGAACCTCGGGCAAATGGACCCACACTTATATGATTCCAATATTTAATTTCTACAAAGGAAGAACAATCCACCTAGGATAGTCAATTATGAAGCATCTCTCTTCCTAGGAAAACCACGAGCCAACGCTAGGTTCTTACTCAACATCACTACCTTCTAGGACAACCAATATTCACTCGGCTCAGGAGGAGATTAACCATAAGCCCCTGGTAAAGACATCTATCTTCATCATCCAAACGTTATCGGCCACCATTCACAGTGTGTATATCATTCATCGCACCAGACCCTCACAGTTAACCGCCAAAGACAACACCACATATACTCGCATCACTGTATGACATCTCTTCATAGAGTCGCGTCATATCACTCGATTCTCAACAGGTAGGTAACAACTAGATGGGTAAGTAAAACCACGCCACAATCTCGAACTCGCGACTCCGGTACACCCATCAAAACATAAAATGTTCAACCAAGAACACCCGTTTCTTATGTCACCATACAAGCACCATCGGCACACCACCATCCGAACATGATAGTAACCATACGTAACACGAACAAAAAGGACCTCACCTACCAACTATAGACCAAACGACACCATCCTATCCCTCTAAGGGTAAGATAACATTTCCATCTTTAGATCTTACGCTATGTCACATACTACCAGCATCATCCCCTTATAGGACATCCTCATACCGACACGTCATCCCGAGACGACCGAATCAGCTACACCAACAACATCTATACCATGCCCCATGAACTTCACACACTCACCTTCTTACCAAACACTATGTATTCCACATAATCTCTTACTCTTAAGAACGACAACCCAAGTCACAAAACTCTTCTCCGTGAAACTTCCCAAACAACCTCGAATCTTCATTCATCACATCACAACTATTATCTATATATATCTCCTCTTACGTACACACACATCACTCGATAACCAACCTATCGATAACATCTTCAATTCACATATTCTTTCCATATACGCTTTTCAACTTTTATTAAGAAACACATCTCAGCATCACGCCATAAGGAAAACACAAGGGTCAACAATTTGGCCTTCAAGATCTCAAGATGCCACGGTGGTTACCAATAACGCCCCTCAGGGTAAGGGACATTCCCAACCACGTGCCTAAGCACAGACTTTCTAACACACTTTAGGTCAGAGATTATTACGCACCCGTCCACTATGCTCCCATCCATTCCCAATCTCGAGGTACATGGCTCATGACGTACATAATCCTCAATGCACCTAAAATCACACTTCATATCCATCCATAACAAACAACTTCCAAGGATTTTAAACACTCTATTCAGCTTATCCATCAAACTACTAACGGCACAACATAATACGGGCAACCAACTACGGTCACCCCAACTCACATAGGTATAACATACTCCAAACAATCAATACTCATCTCACAGGCTTGCACCCACCACAATCACTAAACCCTGGGTCATAATTTCACCACTCATACCACCATTCGGACCACAACTCATTCTAGTCTCACGGGCATAACCCCTACAACAAATATATCACAACACCCAATTAGGTCAAACTCAACCTAACCTCCTAAATCCAAGCTGCATACTACTCAACACCTAGTCACATCACATCCACATATTCACATACCGAGGGAAAGCCTTAGAGCAGCGCGACAATCCAGACAACTAATTCGAATTTCTCATAGAAAGAACGTCGACCAAATGCTTCTCTATTTGGAACCCCAAAGTAGTTGATCGGACGCCATATGGCATGCCACATCACCCTAAGACTCAACCCTCCATGCTCATATAAACACATAACACGCGTAAGGCAATTCAATCACAAACCCATGCAAGCACACAATTCATACCGTGTAGTGGAGCCTAACCTCGTCAAACAGGTCACATACTAAGGTCATTGTTACTTCCCACGGCTCCTAGGTATTTAAATCTAGAGCTCTGCTACCATTTTGTCATGCCCCGAACCCTGGGGACCCGCGAACTAACCCTAAACCATTTCTCTTAAGGATCATCATCTACGACTTTCATTCACCATAGAATTTGAGTCCCGATTATACCAAAAATTTTCTTTAAACAACTATATTCTCGCACATATCAAATTTACAACAAAGGCTTGAAATCTCAAAAGTTCATTTACAATCATAATATCTTTAATTACAATCCTCCATTCGGTTTGTATACAATCATAATACAAAAATATAAACAAACACAAAATCATCCTTCTAGTCTTTTTCAAAGCATCCCTTGCCCTTGTATCGTCCCTGGTCTTCAGAACCTAAAATGGTTTGGTAAACATACGTGAGCCGAAACTCGTAGGATATAGATTAACTTATAAGTGATGCATGATTTGTGAGGTGTGATGGGTGCAACCGAAGAAAAATATAAATTTTTACCAATTTATTATTCTTTCACATGCACACACCCACGCACACCGATTTGTTCCCATTTATCCTTTCATGTTATCCATATCGTCATTCTATTATCCAATTTTTCACAAAAAAACGTGTCACATTTTTTATACTCGATTTATCACAAAATCGTATCATAATTAATGAACCGGTATCATGTGCAGCTTATAGAAACTCCCTCCTATTAATTTCCAATAGGCTACGCGAAGCCATTGAGTAATAGATAGCTCTATAACTCACCACTATACAACACCACATTTCGGGGGCTAACCCGTGGGCATGTGGTCCTCATCTTGCGCAAGTTTTCGGTCTTTCACCGCTGACCCGCCAAGCCAACTTAATTTACATGAATCCATACGGTTCATTATTTGTTTATTTTTCACAAAATTCGGGAGTCCAGCCCACAATCGGTTCCTCTCCCAATCATTTTCACATATTATCATTTCAATTCCAATTTCAACTTTTCCATTTTATTGTCAAGTCACATTCGATTTTAGTATTCAATCTCTCTTTTCAAATCAAATGCACCATAAGTTCCAAGACACAACCTTTCATAAATCATATTTCTTTCATTAATCTCATAATGCACCAATTAACACAAAATTGAATTCCTTTGAAATCATGAAGTGTGAAGAAAATGGAATGCACCCATCATATGCATATACATATATATACAAGTTAAAATCTATGTTTTCTTTCCAAAGCTCAAAATCTTAATGTTAGCCATGTCACAACATAGCCCACAATTATCCATATCCATACTTGCTCTTAAAACCTTAGTTACATGCCAAAAATCCATATTTATCGCAAACACAACCATACGGTACAATACTTACATCCCAACCTAGGTGTAGTAAAGTAGGTATATTCACATCCCAAGGGATAGGAAATTTGATGAAAAGGTTCAATGTTGATGAAAATATACTTTTTCAAAGCATTTGGCCAAAATCGGGTGAAAAATAGTTAAGAAAATTTGACATACCATCACTATTTCAATCATAACTTTTTTTTACAAAAATCAATTTCTTGTGAGAGTAGTCTTGTTGGAAATATGACTTCCGGAGCTTCGATTTGAGTACAAGAACGACCCCATTTGGAGTCCGAATGAGGGAGATATGATCAAAATAAGTTGACCCTGCGCAGCCAGTCCGCTCGAGCGGACGTCGGGCGCTCGAGCGCCCAACTCTCTGCTAGTTGAGCGCTCGAGCGGACAGGGCTCCGCTCGAGTGCGCTGGTGCCCGAGAAAATCCCAGATTTTTCCTTGTTTTGAGTTTTCAGCTTCATTACCCATAAACCTTCATCAAATATGTCTCAAACCTCAATTTCCACCCCATAAACATTGGATTCAAGTTTCATAAACCCTTTTTATGTAATAATTTCTTAGAATCATGGTTTATCATTCCTCTAAAATCCCAATTTTCATGAGAATCCAACTCAACTCACACATAACTCTATCAATCCTTCAAATCATGCATGAAATCTACTATATTTTACTAATATAATCAAAATATTAACTCAAATCAACGCACACATATGAAAGAATCTAGATCTTACCTTGGATTTGCTCAAAAGCTTAGAATTCCTTCAATTTCTCCCTCCTAGGGTTTGGATTTAAGAGATCTTGGCTCCTTGATGCTCCATCTCTCACCTCCTTGCTCCAAAACTTGATTTCCATCCTTAGTTGCTCCCAATCTAGCTTCAATCTCCCATTTTTCATGGTGGAAAATTAGGGTTTCATGTGGTGGTGGTGGTTCTCGCACATATAGAGGAAGAGAAGAGAGAGGAAATGAAAGAGAGACATAAGGATGAGTCTCATGGGGCTGAATTTAATATAGGACCCTCAACTCTTCTCTAAAGCACGAGAACTTTCTAAACTAATCCCGATAGCCCGCTCGAGCGGACCCCCTCCGCTCGAGCGGTGATTCTTGAACCTGAATTCCACAAGTTTCTTTAAAATTCAACCCGAGCTTCCAACTTTGCTCACTTTTTCTTATTTCGAATTTTCTATAAATGTAGCCATATTAATCTTATTCACAACCAAGCAACTCAATTTCACTTTTACCTACCATTAATTCAACCGTTAATGAACAAACTTTTATAACACCCACGTCCAAATTTAGTTCGGTCTCTTCTCTTACGAAAAATATGGAAGAACAAAATAAACAGGTATCGGACCCTTACATGGTGGTTACAGATGAGCTCCGTTCGAGAAGGTTTGAAAGGGGTTTGAGACCTGCGATTATGGAGCGAGTGACAAAATTGAGGCTGCGTGTTTTTACAAAGTTGATAGAGTCGGTAGCAATAATTGAGAACACTTTGAGCGAGACGCGTGGACCTAGAGAAGTCAGGGCACCGCAGTGTGGAGCAGATGCACAGTCAGGTGGATGCTCCAACAAGAGGCAGAGGTCCTTTGGCCCTAGTTCTCATCCATCAAGATCATGACAGTAGTTTTCGATACCAACACCATCAATGGCTTTGTCAAGAAGGCCAAAGCGAAGGGAGTTGGTCTGTTAACAGTGCAGGTAACCTGGGTATCGTGTGGCAGATTGCCTACGACTGAAGCAGTCCCAGGGTCCAGCACCAGTTCAGTTACAGGGGAGGGAGCCGCCAGTTTGTTTTGGGTGTGGTCAGCCAGGGAACATTTACAGGAACTGTCCTCAAAGAGGTAGTGTACCGAGCACAGCAGGCACATCGGTAGGTTCGTTTATGTAGGGTCAACCAGATTACCGACAGCAACACCCTGCAGTTCAGACATCCAGGGTGACAGATGGGGGTACCTCAATCTAGTCAATACGATAGCCGACAGTACCGGGCTATGGTGGACAGATCAAAATGACAGAGGGTTGAGTGTATGCCCTTACAGAACCCAATTCTTCCAAGGCTCCAATCGTGCTTGATGATGCAGATATTCCTCCAGTGAGTAGAGGTACTTTCTTAGTATGCAGATCGTGAGCTAGTGTTCTTATCAACACGGAAGCATCGCATTTCGTTGTCTCATTTGTTTTGGGGTTGGTGATGGACTCCATGGGTGGTATGCTGTGTTGAGACCTCAGTTGGTGAGGATGTGATGTTGGGACGAGTTTGTAGATCCCGTGTCTTTGAGGTAGTTAGCCATTTTTTTAGAGTGCATGACCACGTTGGACCTTATCCTAGGAATGGTTTGGCTGACCACCTATCGTGCCCATGTCGATTGCGATCGACGGGTTTGTTTTCTTTTGACCTTATGCTGAATTTTGGGAACGAAATTCCTTTAAGGGGGTAGAGTTGTGAGACCCTGATCTGTTTTAATTTTTACGATATTTTGACGTGATGTTTTTTGTTTTTGCTATAGCATGTTTATATATGTTTTTATGCATGTTCGGGCTTAGTAATACATGTTAGGTTGGTTCCCGGGGGCCGTTGGACGTTGTGCTGCGAAGTAAAAAAAAACATTCATGAGCCCTATAAATATCAGCCCTTAGTTATTTTATTAGATATTTCTCTCTCAAACCCTTTGAAATCAATCGAAACATTTGTCTTCTCTCTAATTTTTCAGGGGGCCCGGGTTTTGTTTTTGACGATCGAATAGCGGATCCTTGCTATCTATACCGAGGGCTTCCTGTTCATCCGGACGAAATCTTGTTTTGACGAGGTTTATTTTTTGAGACGTCAAGTTTTTGACTCAACGAGGTAGGATCTTAGACTCTCATGTCTTAAAGGGATGCTACGTGAAATTGTATGTGTTTTTACTATGTAAAAATGCATGAAAAGTTAATTTGCGTTTCAAAAAGTTAGATTTTGTTCCTAAATTGTTTTTGGTCGCTTTCAGTTAGACAAAAAGGTTTTTGATGTATTCCTTTCAGTGTTTCTTTATAGTTTCAGGTTTGTGTATGTCCATGGGTATCAAAGGGGAGTTTGAATGCTTCAATTTTAGGGTTAAAAGGCTGTTTCCATAGCTAGGGTTTCATTCTCGCCGTAGTCCAGTCTACTGGACTGGGTGATCCAGTCGACTAGGTTGACAGTGTGGTGATCCAGTCGACTGGATTTGGGGGTTCAGTCGACTGGATTGGGTCCGTGTGAAGTTTTTGGTTTCTAGTAGCTTTTCAGTCAACTGGATGGGGGTATCCAGTGAACTTATGTCTTGTTAGGGTTGTTTTGTTATTTCGGGAGGTCGTATGGTGGCCTTGGGGGTTTGTTGTCAACTGTGGTCGTCTTTAGGGATGACGTCATTTTGTTAAACGTGGTGTTTATACATCGTTGGCTGCGTGACGTGTTTGGGTCCGTAGCTCTTTTACTAAAAGGTGAGTTTTGAAAAAGGTAGTGTTTTGTAAAAACGTTTGTGAAAATTGAGTTTTTAGAGGTTTGGAGCTAGCCCTCGAGATTGATTTTCGTTTCATTGAGTGTTGGTTCTCTGAGTTGGTGGATGACGAGTTGTGTGGCATGTGATGTCGTTATGTGAAACGTGGGGTTTATACATGTTTTTGGCACGTTAAAACTCTGGTTTTATTTATGCGTGTGTGTGTGTGGAGTGAGATGGACAAAAAAGTGGTCCGATAAACGTCAACTCTGATTCACAATGCATGTGTGTGTGGGAAACTGAGGGACAGAAAAGTGGTCCTGGCGATGCATCTATGTGGGGTTATCTGAGGGATGAAAAAGTGGTCCTAAAGTTGCATGTGTGGGGGTTGCGTGAGTCGCGTGGGTTGCGTGAGTCGCGTGGATTGTGTGAGTCATGGTTTCCTTGAACATGGTATTTGTCATGGTTGGATAAATGTTAACACTGGTTAACAATGTATTAGTTGGGGCTGCGGTCCTTCGGTGAAAGCCCAAGAAGGTGCATGTATTACGTGTGAACCATTGCGATTATGTAGAACTGTTTATGGGGCTCGTGAGAGTTGATACATACATGTATTACATGTGGGGCTCGTGAGAGTCGATGAATGCATGTAAAGCATTGTAGTATATCTGTACATATATCAAACTATTTTTTTAAGCTTGTGTGAGTCGAAATATCCATATCTTTTCGCAACAGCATATTTAGCTTTTATTGTATGTTTGTCTAGTTTCTGCTGAGCTTTGGTTCATGGTGTGAGATTTAAAAATATTTTTTAGGTGCATACAGTCACGCAGGTTGATCCAAATGAGTCTGTTGGGGCGAAAGACCTGTAGTCTTCTTTTGTTTCCTTTTGAAAGCATGTACTGGTTTACATACTTTTGGTTTGGAACCTTGTGTTGTAAGCCTAATGGCGATATATTTAAATGCATGTATGTCCTTTATTTTGAGAGTGAAACATCGTGTTGGGTATTGTGTTTCAGCTTTAGTGTGGTTGTTTGTGGGTGTTTCACGTGATTCGGAGTTTGTGGTGTGACAATTACTAACATAGCCAGCTAGAGAAACACTTTAAAACCAATATAAGCACACGAAAGCATGTAAAAGTGGTGCAAGTGTTCTATGCCCAGGGTTTTAAGAAAACTTTTGCTCTGATACCACTTCTGTCACGACCCTTTTTTTCACCCATTTTTCACAAGAAAACATTGCAGAGATCCTTTCAAAAACCTTTCCCATAGCATTCTATTGCATGATTCAAAATGTACACATCAATCAATGTTATAAATACATCACATGAAAAATGCAAAATGACATAGATATAATAAAAGATAGGAAGCATCCGTACCAGTTGGTTCATTTTCAAGTATCATCTGAAACATGGGTTTAAATAAATCATTAGCAAAACTAGTGTGAGTGTATTGGTATCTGAGTTATTACTTGCTTTCCATTTTAGAATGATATTCAAATAAACGATTTTACCAGCAATCCGGGGAGCTACCCCGCAGTGAAAAATGATCATTTCATAGTCACCTGACCCTAACCCGTCGCTCCTATTACATCACCTCGCTGGTATACTTTATCATCCCCCAACAGTCGGGACGCCGTTTATACTATCATTCTCATCTTTATAACATTACATTTTCATAATCATTTTTAACAATATAATTGTGGTGTACCTCAAAATCACTATAAAGCGGTAATCAAAAACTCAATTAACTCAGATATTTGAAAACTCACATGCCATTCGCAGGAATCAGTAATTTTGTTCAATAATTCCAAATATAAACAAAATAAACAAATACTAGCTTCAGTACAAATTGCATACCTTTATTCATAAGAACTAATTTAAAATCTTAGCTTAACACTAAAAAAGATGTTTAAATGAAAAATATAACTTTAGTACAAATGAATATGTGATTGAGAATTTATAAGATATAATTTTTTTATAAATGGGAATAGGTCATGTATATATCAGCAGTTGTAAATAATGCAATTAAATACAAAATTTATTAGTTGAACCGTGAATATCGTATGCAAGCAAAATGTGCTTAAATTGTACTGCATAAATGAATAAAGAATTATGTAACTTTATAATGATGTGTAGTCGTATAATAAAATACGCAATGTTAATAAACTGGATATCAATGTAATATATATTCAACTATTGAAACAAAATGTTTCAATCTATACAAGTTTTGGTATAAACTGACATAAGCAAAATAATAATAATTGAAGTAATTATAAGATAAAATTGTAAAATTATAGAATATAAGTGGAAATAGCTTAATTTTAAGCTTGGGTGTAAAAAGTAACCATATATCCACATTAATAAAATACAGCAAGAAAATATTCTACGTAGTATCTAGAACATTAATTTTAATACGATTACATGTGAATTTATATATACTATGAAATGTATGACGGAATGTTATAATTTAATTATTTAACATAGAACTTGTAAAAATGATTGATCGTATGATAATTGAATTTATCTACAAAATCTTTTAAGTGATTTTATTTTAAAATACTCATTTAGTTAAAAGTTTGATTAAATTTAACAAAGAATTTTAAAAGTATTTTATTCTATCAAAAATAAAAATTCTTATATCTTAATTTTTACATTTTAAAAATCCTTTAAAATATTTAACAATTCTTTTCCATAAAATTATATTAATACCTTTTTATTAAAAAAATTCCTTTTAAATTTAGTTATAATATATGAAAGTACCAAATCTTATGACATTTATTATTAAAATTGTAACACTAAAAGCTTTCCTTAACAAGTCAAAAAAAAAAAAACAAGTCAAAAATAATGCAACCAAACAATTCCAAAAAAACACACACTCAAAACACACACATAGAGCATATATATATATATATATATATATAGAGAGAGAGAGAGAGAGAGAGAGAGAGAGAGAGAGGAGAGAGAGATTTACAGAGGAGAGAGAGACCGAAGAAGGTCGCGGTTAAAAGGGACGCCGGCGGTGGTCCAGGCGACGGCGCAGGTGACCGATCTCGGTGGTATCATGGTGTTGGTGGCAGTGGTGCTACCGTGGATGAAGCTGGTGGTTTCGGTGAGGGTGGTTGATGCCGAGGGGAGAGAGAGAGAGATAGATATACCGAGGCAGAGAGAGAGGGGGGACCGGCGGTGGTGGCTGGCAGTGGCGCAGGCGGTGAGGCGGGGTGATGGCGCCGGCATTAGCGGCGGTGGTGGAGGTTGGTGGACGGAGCAGCGGTGCGTGTTGGCGGGGCAGAGGTCGGCTATTAACTTCCCTTCTCTACGAAGAAGCTTCACAGCTTCAATTTGTAATATATATATATATATATATATATTGTATATTTCTATATAAAAATATACAAAATCCCTCAGCGTTCCTCAGCTCTTAAGCTTACTCAAATTCTTTTGTGCGCCTTAACACAACGGGACCCGAGTATATATAGGGGTGGGCATGGATTGGTCTGGATCGGGTTGAACTGTAACCCAGAATCGAACCGAACAAGATCGGTTCTTAAGAAATAGACCCAGAACCGAACCATTCATACTTTAGAACCAACCCAACCCAACCCATTTTAACTCGGGTTGGTTCGGGTAGAACCGCGATTCCATCATCAAAGTGAGATTCAAAATTCAATTCATTATTCAAAATTCAAAAAAGGTGCAAAAACAATTGGAATACCTCCTAAGTTATTTCAATAGGGGATAAAAATACCTTCTTTTTTAGAAGTTAAAAGAACTACAATTTTAAATAACACAATTTTAAAATAAGGAAGTATTCCTTATTTAAAATACTTTCACACAAAACTATCAAACTTTACAGACGAATTGTACAAGAAGAATTGTCATCTTATATTAATTGGTTGCACCTATATGAAACTTTCAATTTCCAAAAAAATTTTAGATAATAGATGCATATAATATGTATAGGCACAAACTATGAACATATTAGGAGGAAAACAAGTTTCAAAGGTATTGCTATATCACTCACATCTTCTTTCAATTCCCTATACTATTTGATCACGTAGAGAAAAAGTGCAGAGAAGTGAGGGTTTTCATGACCAAAAAGTAATTAAAGGCTTAGAGCCTAGTGTCTTGACTCCCTCTCTCTAAAAATTAACATAAATTTAATTTTTATAAATAAATATATATAATTATATTGCTATATGTAATATACCTCTGGGTCTCGGGTTGGATTGCGTTGGATTGAGAGCTCGTCAACCCAAGAACCGACCCGAGTACATCGGTTTTGATTATTTTAGACCCAGAGCCAACCCATTACCCTAGTAGAACCGAACCAACTCAATCCATAAAAGCCGAGTTAGGTTGGTTCACGAGTTATTCGGGTTTCTTGGACACCCCTAAGTATATATATGTGTTTGAGAGGAACAGCAGTTATCGCACGTGATAAATTTAAAACTGTTTTTTAACACACGTGATAAATTAAAATATACCTCATATAACATTTTTTATGTAAAAATTTTAATTCAAAAATATCTAAAAATTTAGGTATAAATTTTTAATGTATTTTCATAAATTTTCGTATAGTTAGAATTTTTACTAAGGTTTTCTATCTATTTAATATTTTCTTGTCGCCGTTTAACAATTATCGACATTTTTTATAACTGTAAAATTTTAAGTTCAGAAAATTCTCAACAATTTAAATCTTAAAATTAATTCTACGGTTTTATTAGAAATTCTATTTAGGGTCTTATGATAAATTAATTACTTTTAATAATTTATTATTATTATTTTTAAAGGTCAGGTGTCACAAGCAATGAAGGCTGGGTCTTATATGGTAGGAGACATGAAACCAGCAGGGAAAAAGAAATCGTTGGTAGAAGGAGACCAGAATTGTAGGGCAGCAAAAATTAGGGCTTTATCAACTTGATAGGGAGTACAACTGAGTAGAATAGCGTCATAGATACCTATCTCTTTCCACATTTCTCCTTTGGAGGGTAGGGGATGACCAATCCATTGGTAATAGTCACTACATGAGGTATGCCAGAGTTTGACTGAGGTTCCTTTGTGATACATTTCCCAGAGAGGAGTAGACAAAACGAGAGAGAGTTGTCCTTCCATACATGGATAGAAAGGTGAGAGGAAGCCGGGGCATTGTTCTTTGAAGGCTAGTTTCAACCCAAATCGCTTGGTAGAAGAAATGAGGCTAGATTTCAAGGGAACTGGGGTTTCAGAATGGAGCAGAGGCTTTCATTGGGCAATTAGATCTTTTACTTGTTTGTCAGCACTGTTGGGGTCCCTAGCAGAGCGTTGACACGTTTCGTAGCCATTAATGAGAATAAGAAGAAAGATCAGCAGAGGAAGGAAGAAAAAGAGAATGGCGTCGTGAGAAGAAGGAGAGCTAGAAAAAGAGTAATAAATAGAGGGGACTAAAATTATGAGATAAGGAATAATGGCGGAAAATGAGAAAGAATATTCAAAGACTCCTTTTTGAGAATCTAAAAAGACTCTTTGAATGGGGCAATGTTTAGGACATATGTGGAAAATCATAAAACGTAATTGATTTTCTATGAAATAAGCGGCTCAGGCATTTAAAGCAAGTTGTTGCGAGTTGGAATATCATATGAGATATTAATTAAAAGATAACTGGTGCAGATTTAAAGGAGCGAATTGCAAGAAAATAGAAAGGTAACACGTGTCACTGTGGGAACAAATCAAGAAGAGATCAACCTTTAAAGCAAAACTAAGAATTAATCAGGACAGGTAGTTCGTGGGAAGGAACATGTGGCGGCTAATGATGAGTATTTGTTACATAAAATGAATCAGTTGCAGATTTAAAGGAGCAAAGGACACATGTCATGTTTTGGAGTTAGTGAGACATTAGTCGTTGAAGAAAAAGGTAGCACTAAGCAGGACGAGCAGTTTTGTAGATGACTATAAAATGAAGATTGGCCAAAGAAAAAGAATACACATCCAACACATATCAAAAACCCTGAGCTTGTTTTATTTCCTTATCTTGTAGTTACGTATCTTTCCATTTCTAAGTCCAAATATATTAGTTCGTCCTCATTTCGTTTCCGTTTGCTAGATTAGATTCAATTTTTGTTCTCATTAGGCGTAGCTTTAGTCATAATATTTGTTTTAGTTCGAACTTCTTTCAATACAAAATTATTTCAAATTTAGTGTCAATTTCTATCCATTCGTCCTGCAAGTTTCATTTGTTTTAATTCATAAGATACTTGAAAATTGTCGAAGTTCTCTTCATTTAAACAAAAAGATTGAACTAGTAATTTTTGCTTCAAGCTACATACAATTTGTCCTGATTAGAAATCAAGTCAAGCGCAATTTCAAATACAATTGGACCCATTTGTCCTAGCACACCCACAATATCATTAAATCATGAATATAATTCAAGGCGAACGACAACAGATACAAAATTTCAAGATGAATCTTGAATCAAGAATTTTTATTACGCATTGATTGTAGTGCGAAAAAGTTGTTTTGTAAAAAGATGTAAAAAAATTTAGCATGTAATAGATTTTTCCCATATGGCAAGCCATTTGATCTTTTTTTGATTTTCAAATCGAATGCATTAAAGGAGAAACAAATATCCTTCCTGATTTTCTTACTCAAAAATTCTTATAGGGATGAGCATCCATCATTATAGATCCCCATCTTAAAGAGGTGGTAACAATAATAGAGGTAATACCTCCCAAGGTCGTGGTCGTGACGGTGTATCACCCTCACATGAAGCAGTAAATGAAGCACTCAAAGTACAACAAAGAGGACCATCACCCTCATTTTGGACATTACATGGTGCTCAAAGTACCATATATGCCTCAGTGGATGCTCTTCCACCTCTAGACATGATTGTCAAAAATCTCTCCAAATTAATTATTGCCTTTAATGAAGAGAATCTTAAATGGATCCAAGAGTCTCATAATTGTGCCATGAGATATATTTTTTCTGAAAAACAACATTTTTTCATAAAGTATGACATGTCTTGTATACATTTTTTCATAAAGTATGACATGTCTTGTATATTATACAAGAAAATATTAGAGGAAACTTTTTCTATGATGTTCACTCATAATCTAGTAAATATAAAAAATTCACAATTTTAAATTACCTTCAGTAAGGTATTCATCAAAAAAGTCTTAAAGGCCACTGATTGTGGTTTTGATCCTAATTCCCCACGTCAATTAGAATTAACAAGAACACTTATAGTGTTTATTATAATTACTGGGGCTACTTTGAAACTTGGAGTAAAGCTTTTTACTACCAGAAAAAAAAAATTGCCATACATGGTTCTTCATTATATTTGATCATGTTGAGATCATTGACTTACCAAATTGGTTTTATCAATAGCGGGACAAATTTAGCCATGGAGAAGATATCTTTCTTAAAATTTTATGTAAAGTTTTCAACTTATATATGAAGCTTTATTCTCAAATTAAGAGGTCGATCAAATTTGATACTGAGGACAACACTTCTTTTCTTATAGAATTCAACCTCTTCAAATTGTGAATATATTAATAATCTTCACCGTTTTGCCAAGCAATTCCATTATAAATGGTGGAATGATTATCCCCTTGACGATCATGTTACTAGCCATAAATGAAAAAATGGCTAAATATGAAAAATATTTGATCTTTCAATATCAAAATCAACAAAAAAATAAAAGTGGAGCATTGTCTTTTAACACTCCTCACCCTTTGAAAGATCTTAAAGATCAATTATCAAAGGATTATTCCCTATCTCTACAAGAAAGGAGGTTGAAAGCTATGATGAATTTGAAACAACAATTTTATGAAGCTTTTGGACCTATTGACAATGTTATGCGAACTCATAGTTTTAAAAATTCTGGATCCAATGCCAATTTAGAAGATCTTGACAATTTAGAAGACACCAAAGATATTAATCTCAAAAATAATGACATAGAAGATAATTTGGACGTTTGGGCAAAACTTGAGCGACTTTCTAATTTCTTGCTTTACTCAATCCAAATTTAAAAAAAGATTAAGACCAGACGAAGATCCTGCACATAAGCTCAAGTGACGTCATGGATGTTGTTTTTATGTTTAAGACGCAAGCACTTACGCCAGTACTTTTTACTGTTCATTTTTTGTTTTGTATTTTCTTTTGAAATCCCTAAGGCCATCTTGGTCTCTCTCTCTCTCTCCCCCCTTGTAATCTAAAATTAAAAGAAGAATCTCTCCTTTAGTTCTCCCTGTTCTCCGCCTTCTGCTCCTACTCCTGGGTTGATTTGGTTTTACCGTGCTTGCAATTTTTGAACTTCAAATGAATAAATCATAAACTGTTTATTAAAATGTTGCAAAAATATGCCAAATTTGCAACAATCTGAATGCCACCATATGTAAATATGTATTATTTGGACCATGGGTTTTGAGGCTTTAATCACCATAAACTAGACCGAGTGTAGTTCATTTTCATATAAGGCTTACATAGTCATAAGTTATTAAAAATCAATAATGGTTTTTGTATGCTTATTTTGCCTCTAGATTCACTTTTTTATGATAATAATTTTTAAGGGACACTCGAATTAAATCAATTAATAGGTTCGGTTCCCATTAGAAAAATAAAATAAACACTTGACAGATGTTACTGTTCTCTTAAATAAAATTTGTGAATTTAATTTTTGTAATAATACTCTGTTTTAATATTAACGATATAAATGAGTAGTAGAAATTGAAGTCTTATACCATCACATTCAAAAGAAGACATCACATAATAAATGCCCTTCTAATTATAAGCAAAATATGATTCCCTAACACAAGATGTGTAATATAAAGAGTTAATTAATTATTATTTCTATTTGAAATTTTTGTAGAAGTATTGGTTCCATTACTACGATTTTTAAAGCAAAATTTTTATTTTTAAATCTAAAAATTAGTCATGATAGATTTGCCTTTATTTATGATAGAGTTTTATTTACTTAAATTTTGGCTTGTAAATTTTAACATTCTATTAATTTTCAATACATAAATTTGTTTTTAATAAAATTAATACTTTTGAAATCTACTCATCAAGATCTATATTGAATCTAAAATTATGTAAAAAATAATAAAATTTAAAAAATTGACAAATTCTTTATTTATTTTGAACAGATAAATTTCTTAGTTTAAAAAAAAGTAAGAAATTTCTCTACTTTTCTTTATTTTTCTCAATTTTAAAACTATTTTTCATTTTCAAAATATCAAGAAATTTTTTAGTTTAGAGTTTCTTTGTTTTAAAACTAATTTCTCAATTTCAAAACTGTGAAATTTCTCATTAAATTTGTTCAATTTTAAAATTTAATTTATTAGTTTTAAGCTAAGAAACCTCTCAATGGCTATAGTTATTTTTATTTATAAAGAAGCAAAAATTATTATCAATCAAATGTGGCTGAGAACTAAACAATTAATGTTAAATGTTTAAGTGGAATTAAGGATATATTAGGCAGATATAATGGAACTTGGATTTGAAAACAAATAGACATAGAATAAATTCTTTTATGATTTTAGATATGAAATGATGAAATATATTGACTTTTTCAAGGATTTATAGCCAATACATTAATACAACAGTAGTTGTAAAAATTACATTCAACAAATGAGATTTTAAGTCAAATTACAATCCACCCAATTTATTAGTTAACTATTAGTAAAAAATACAAAAATATTAATTTTAGTCGTATTAAACATGTTACTTGATACCATATTCAACTATTTATCTCCATACCATCATCTCGAATCATAATGAGCCACCATCATGGCACTTCACTAGGTTAACACTTCTTTTTTTATATCTTTTATTTTCTTTTTACTAATAGCTATTCTTGCATCATCAAATTACACACACACAAATACACACACACATATATATTCTCGATCTAGTTTTGCATTTTTGATTTTTGTCCAGGTATAGAAAAATATGTATGAAATTGATTGTGAGGTGAGAATTGTTAAATGAAAGAAAAATTAAAATAAAAAAGGTAAAAGAAAGTTGTTAATACGATAGAATGCTGCCATGACTCATTCAAAAGGTTAGTATAAATATTGATATGTCAAGTGAGGGATTTAAGTGACTCATATTATTAATTTATCCACAAGTTAAAATGGATAAAGTGTAATGTAACTTTAAACTATAAGAGATAGAATGTAATTTAAAATTAGAGGGTATCAATTCCATCGGTTGATTTAATGATTAAAATTTGAGACTTAAAGAATTTAATTTTTCTTAGATGTGAAGTTTAAAATATGTTAAGTACTATTAATTATTTGAGAAAATTTTTATCACAATTTTATTTGAAATTGATTAATGTAATTTACCCGATGAAAAACTGAGGGAGGCCAGCGTAATTACCTTGAAAAGTTTGCCAAAGTTGTGGAAGGCTAACCACGGTGTCCATAAAGATGAGAATTCAGAACTGGTACTGCAGGTTTAGATTCTAATTTCGTCGGTGCCGGCTCTCCCTCTCTCTTCCTCTTGGGGTACGGTGTTTCCCTCCTTTCTCTTTTTATGTTTGTGTTTCTGTGAACATACATACAAATTATGCGTGTGTATATGCTTATATATATATATATATATATATATATATATGTAATTGGTCAATCTTGTGTGTTCGTTCTCTCTCCCTCTCTCTCTATCTCTCTCTGCGCGTAGATATACATTTTCCGGCGGCAAATGTTCGCCGGTGTCTGTATCCGATTCTGTGGAAGAACGGAATGTCGCGAGAGTGCAGACTGTGGTTGGGGGCGGGGGGAGAAGGGGATTGGAATAACTTCACTCTAGGGTTGTGCACACACGCAATGCTTGTGTGCGATGAAATCTCAAAATAGAGAAGATAAGGAATGTAAAATTAATTTAAATAACTTATAGAATATAGTTGACAAAAATTGAGAAAAACTGAAGCAGTTTTGTTGGATAAATCTGGCGTAATACATCTTCACTTCTTGGCTTGTGATTCGTTTTTTTTTCTTTCTTTTTTCCTTCATGTTTTGCCCTAGAATGATAAGTTATGTCATAATTAAAAAACGTGTTTTGTTTTGGATATAGTGAAACTAAAAAAATGAGACTGGTTCAAAGGTTGTTATCACCGTTTGAGGTGCTCACTTTATAAACCCAACCGAACTAAACTAAGCCTTTGTCGCAATCTATTGGGGTCGGCTACATGAATCCTTTTACGTTATGCAGTTCTGTTATGGGCTATATTTTCAGTTAGTTTCAAATTGTTCGTAGCTTTTCTGAATACAACATGTCATGTCAATTTAGGTCTAATCCCTATTGGTTTTTATTACTTATGATCTTGCCACTTTTCTTTACTATTGTATTAACTGGTTTATGTTATATGTATCCAAATCATCTTAATTTATTTTATCTCAACTTATTTTTAATTAGTGTGATTCCTACCATTTCATGAATTTTTTCATTCCTAATTTTATTTTTCTAATCTTACCATACATCCACCTTAGCATTTTCATCACCTTATATAATAACAATATAGAAGTATTGAAAAATACTTTTTGCATATGTTTATGTATGTAATTGCAAAATCGTTGTATTCGATCAAATGCACTTGAGATCAACAAGCGCTTCTTTTGCTGAAATTATACATGCTCCTAACGTCAAAGGCGACTTGGCATCCTGTTATTTGATATAATTAATTGCATCTCCTGTGGTATATGTCACTTGTTGTTGAAACGTTAGACATGTGGTCTTTTTCAGTTTTCTATATCTGGCTTAGGCAATATAGAATCCTAGAATTTTGCATAGCCTAAGAGTGTAGGACTCACGATACTAGGTTACTAGGTGCTTGTAATATCTGTCTCACTTTTATTGTCGCTATGAGATCTCATCTTCAGAGAAGTCAACTTCAATTCATTGTGGTGGATGAATTACTTGCAGAATGTTTGGGATCCTTATGATTTTGAATGATCCATTTGTTTCTACTTGGCATGTCAGTGCCAAATTATATAATCTTGAATGGAGACATTTGTCAATTTTGTTCCCAATGTCTATTCAATATGATCCTTATTTCAGTACTATGTGCGGCGTAAATATGTCCCTTTGAATTCAGGGGGATGTCTAAACCAGCTTGTAATAGTTTAACTGCGATGTTGTCCAATGGGAGTTGGATACTTGTAGTGAAATAGATTGCTAAAATGAAAATTAATAGGCTAGGTTTGACTCAACAAACCGTAGTCCTTGATCACATGATCTTCCTTCTTTCATTAGCCATACATCAAGGAATTTCATCAGTAATTATTTAGGAGAATTATGTCCATAATTCTTTTCCCAGCCTCCCTCTTGATTTGGTATTTCAACTTGTGGTTTGGATTGTATTCCTAAATACAGGTATTGTATTCAAGCTCTGTAAGTTAATGTAAAGTTCTTTTAATATTTTTTTAGGTGTTGACACTTGATAGATATAACAATTAAAAAACAAAATACTGAAGTCAAATAGATCCCTTTGTAATTTTTTTTAATGGTTTCAGTCAAATCAAAATTAAAAATGGAAGTTGTTGGATTTGAGGTTTTGTTGATATAATTTATCGCAATGCTTTGGTTGCCCATTGTAGCTTGCATTTTTGAACTCACAAATTTAAATAGGCTTAAAACTATAGTTCTTGTCTGATGTTGTAGTCCTTTATATCCTTTTAATAACTACGAACTGATTACGGTGTTCAACCAAATTACGGTGGTCGAGACATGCAACAAGTGTGATAAAACACTACTGTAAAACCGTTAATCTTTTCGAATTTAGGATTAAATATAAATCCAATGCACAGTGGCAGGCATGGAGATGTGCTTTTGTTTTTCAAATCATAGGTTTTCAACCTGAGTGCTGTGCAAGTCAAGATATTTACAATTAGATAGATTTAAGCCATACTGTGTACAGCTTGATTGGAAATTGACTTGAATAAACCAAGATGGATTGTATAGATCGTTTTTGTTATGGGCATTTAGAACAGTTTGTCTAATTAACAGATAAATGTTTTAGAGACCTCTCCCTCACCCTCCACCCCCAAAGATTTTATTTGTTTTCTGACTGTACATTAAATTCATTAATGCTTACTAACAACTTGAGATGCACCCCCTACTCTCGTCCTATTTGTGAACAGGTTCGTTCCTATTAAAGCAAGCACATTTAAGTAATCACTTTCCATTCAAGTTAGTTTGAACAAGCACGTGATTGTTTTTTGGTTATCTAAGGAGAGATGCAGAATCAGGAGGGGATCCTAAATGATGCAGAAATGAAGGGCATAACACCCATTCAACCTTCCATAGTCGATGATTGGGAAAATTTCAGGGACGATGATATTATGCAGCAGCAATCTGCAATTCGGGCTGAGGAAGCTGAGAAAATTCCTTTCGTAGGTGATAAGGCAAGAGTAAACCATGAATTATTATTCTCAAGCTCTAGGTGAACTTATTACTTATTTCGTAGGTGTTATCAAATTATACTACTTTCTGATAACTGACATAATGCTTCGAATGATGATTTTTATTTCCTGAATTCACTGTTTACTTATCTTTTTAGTAGTTAGGATCAAATATTGTGAAATTTCGGCTCTTCAAACCTTACATGAAGTAAGATGCAACTGATCTTACGATGTAAGAACTAGGATTTTTTTTTTGGCTGCAAAATTCTCCCAAACAATAGTGATACATGAGTTCAACTCTCAAGTCTTGTATTGTAGGTTTACAATTTTTCTTAAGAATTTCGTTCAACTAACAAACATAGCTCAGTACAAATGACATTCTGTATTGGTTTATAATGACATTTTGTATTCTTACCTCACTAATTAAAGACAAGATTCTCATAATTAGATTGAACATTGATCGGTGTTGATGGTGTTTGCAATCAACTGTTATTAGCTTAAAGTTTAGGGCTTTTCTTTGATATTCTTATCTTTGAGTGCTTTTGACATCTGGAGGATTAGATCAATGTACCAACTGAACAAAGAGTAAATTAACATAGTAGGTTAAATATGGTGTTTCCAAGCATATCGTCTTGAAACTTCAATCTTAGATGTCCTTTGTGGGATTCATTGTACCCCTTCAGTTTATAAGCGCTGGGTAGCTGGGTTTTCGTAATTTTACATTTGATTGGTTTAGTATTTACAAATTCTGAAAAATCAGTACTCATTTCTAAAATTGTTTCTGCTTGTTTCAAGATTTAACCCATTCTTTATTTATATGCTATTTTTAACATAATTTCATATTATTCCAACTTGCACCATTTTTTTCAATTGATTGCTCTAAGCTTTGGTTCATAATGTTTTGCCAATAACAGAGCTGGGAATTGACTTGCAGGAACCTCTCTCATCTTTAGCAGCTGAGTATCAGTCTGGAAGCCCTATTTTGCTGGAGAAAATAAAGGTCTCCTGTCATGTTTGCCTTGTGGTATACATGCCCATTTCTTATCTAGTTTGTAATTGTTTTTAACATCCATCCAGGTTCTTAGCGAACAATTTGCTGCTATCAGGCGAACACGGGGAGATGGTAACTGCTTCTTTCGAAGCTTTATGTTCTCATTCCTGGTATGTCTTAAGAAGTCCTCCTAGGGTTGCTAACTTTGTTGCTTGTTGCTAGAGGGAAAATAAGTCAATCTGTAATTTTAGCTAACTAAAATCTAGTGGGTTTCCAAAATAGGAGCATATTCTGGAAGCACAAGACCGAGAAGAGGTTAATCGCCTTACAGCCAATGTGGAAAATTGCAGAAAGACACTTCAGAGTTTGGGTTATGCAGACTTTACATTTGAAGACTTCTTTGCGGTAATTTGTAACTTTCATTAACTCATTCATGTCTTAAGAAGTACATCCATTTATGCTTGGCACATTGGATGCATTCTATTCAAATAAAGAAGTTTTGATACTTTGAAAGAAAACAACCACAAATCTATTAAATCCATGATTTTAACATTCATCCTATATTATTTTTGCACCGGCTTTACTCGTGCTTTTCACTCAACCTTAGCTCTGTTACACAGCGAGAATCTAACAAGTTGAAAGAATTACTCTTCTGAGATGGTCTCTAAGGCATTTGAATCCTGCACTTTTTAAGAGCAACGAAATACCACTCTCAATAGCGATGTCCTTGCTATGGAGCTTGTAAATTAGATCCAGTACTTGTCTGGTATGGAAATTATTGGCCATAAAGTAGGGAACATGTCTTCTTCTTCTCTTCTCTTTTATTTGAGATTATGAATGTGCGCCTCCTTAACATTTTTGCGAATGAAAACAAGTTTTTCACATTTTTCTAGTCAGAATTTATTGCAAAAATTGGAGGTTATTGGCTGGAACAGAATGGAATGTTTCATTGCCACTGAATAAGAACCTTTGCATTGGAACAGAACTTTATAGTTATGTTGTTCAAGATTCATCTAAATGCTATGCACCACGTAATGTTGGAATCATAGTTGTCAACTTGTTTAATCCTATTCTTTCTTTTTTTGAGTTTTTGTATTTTATGTTGTGTCATAATGTCTATCGTAAATTTTCTTTAAGATCTTAGAACATAAGTAATTGAGAATTACAAGACATCTATAAAACAATGATGTTACAAAAATGAAGCAAAATATATGGCCACTCCATTATATATAGTCAACGTTCAACCAAACATCCCTACAAAAGAAGGAAAACATAAGCATCTAGTTCAAATTCAATAAAAAAACAAAGTTTGTAACTGCAAGAAGCATAACGGAAAAGCTCCTATATTATAATTGAATAACATTGTTAGAAATTTCATGTAGAAAAATATATTATGTAATACGAAATAGTAATATTTAAAATAATCAAATAGAGTATACGTTGCTTTCTTTATGTAGTGCTGCATTCCTCTTCATTAACTTAACATTCGTGAATGGACCCATCCATGAATTATCTTTCGATATGGATATTGTTTTCAATAATACTTTCGTCATCGGATTGCATATCCGATGAACAAATGGGATTATATGAGTCACCCTTCTCTATTTTTTTAAAGTACTTCAACTCTAAATTGATGGTACTTCATAAAGATATCTGCATTCAATCTTTGCTGCTCTAAACTGTTTCTTTTTTTAGAATGCACATGATCAAAAGTACTTTAATTTCTCTCACATCTCATGGCACTACAAGTAAGACTTAGCACCCGTGTGACTAGTCTTTGAGGACGCTTTGCAACCGCTTCCATAACTGTTCCACCACATATTCAAAACTAAAAAGAATATAACTTATCAACTTACATATTTACAGTATTTTTATATTTTTGGTTAATAAGATGTACTTGGATACTTAGTATCTCTTGTAATAATGGCCGTGATCATGCTAAACATTCTCTCAAATTTGTTAAACTTATCCATTTGTGCATCAATCTTCATCCTCTATTCAATAGATGGACACATGCTTTTAATGTCTTATGTAATCCCATTTTCACACTCATATTTTGGTTAAAGTTGGGATCACAGTGAAATCTGAAAATTAAATTACCTAACTTTTTAAAAAAAAAAAAACTTGACAACACTATCAAATTAAATTCAATTAGTAATTAAAGGAATAACCTACCTAGATTAAGATTATAAGCTGCCCCATGAAGGGCCTAGTGAAGTTGCAAATCCCGACGAATGTCTGCAATCTTCCATATAGTTGTGTACCTACGCTTCACATAATTCAAAGTTTTGTTTTATTTTTTTAATTTTTTAATTTGCTCCTTGGCTACTTCTCTTCACACAATTGAATTTTTTTTTTTTTCAATTTGATTGTTTGCTATGACCATGGTTCCATTGATATACCCCAATGCCAACTTTACATCACTATTGACAAGTCTTGGACTCTTGATCAAAGAAGTACACTTTTCAAGAAAAACTTGATGGACGGCCAAAATATTGCATCTCAACCATAATTTTTTTGGATTTTGGTGGCGTTACTTTTTGCATATGAGTTCTTATTCTTAAGCCCATTCTTCAACGCAAACATACCTTAAGTCTAATTTTTTATATCCAATATACTCTTTAAAGTAATTTAAGATGTGATAAATCTTGTTAGACCAGGTTGTGCTAGATCCTTATTCTTGGTTTCCTCATCAAATTTAGCATCTAAGAATATGGACAGATATGACCAATGCTTTTCTTGCTTTGCTTGTGTTCTTATGCACCACTAAATCTCCTCTGTCACTTAGCTTCAAATCTATGCAATGAGCTACACATCTTGAGTAACACAAACTTGTTATCTTCTTCACAAGCTTTTGACCTGCGGAAACATAATCAAAGGCACTATCGATCACCACTTTCACTGCATTCTCCTCCCCAATTTCATCCACTAGAGAATCAAGCAACTTGAATAAATTTTTGATATCTTTCGCAATTAAGGTGGTATCCGCAAATCTACTAAAACAATTCCCATAAGATTATTTGAAAAAAGATTTGTAATGAACATCCCCCTCGCATAACCCTACCCATCTGACACCTATGTACATCCTTTCCTTTTGCATTCAAGTCTATATTTATTTAAAGCTCATTGAACATAGTCAACTTCTTTTTTCTAAGTGACCTATTCTTGTGATAAGATGTAAACACTTGACACACCAACCATGAATGTTGGCATTTGAACTTGTACAAAGCCACTTTTTGTAAGTAATGCCCAAGGTTAGTTTTATATCCAATTTTCAGGAACCCTATTGGGCTATTGTAGAGGTAATTTGTCGATCAATTACTTGCTTCGCCTCTTCATTGCCTCAGCTACTCGTTCATCCCGTTCTCATTGACAAATCATAGCCTCCCTTCCACTGTGATCCAAAGGCTTCATTCAATGCCAACTTTCTCAATATTCATATTGAAGTAAAGGTTCCTGTATCCTATTATTTGAACTAAGCTGTGCGAGCACCTTTTGCTAGATGTTGAGTTGGGCAGCAACCTAACTATATATAGAAGGTAGTTCATCGCTTGATTTAGGGCCAGTTGATGAAAACAAAACCGTTGTCTCAACTTGAAATGCAAAACTCAAGTTTTTGCTTCCTTTTGTAAAAGCATTGGGGAAAGGATTGTTGGGGATTGGAGTATGGTTTCAACAATCCCATTTACAAGTCACCAAAGAACACACAAATCTCACAAGAATGAAAGCGAAGAAAAAAACAATCACACAATCGAGAAATGCGGATTTACGTGGTTCGGCAAGTAGTGTCTACGTCCACGAGTTCACATTTTTTCACTATGAACTTAGAAGAATACAAGAGAGGTGTTTTTGGGGAAAGGGAATGCAGAAAATTAGGTCTAAAAACTAATGATGGCCGCAACCTTAGCAGCTAATTAAAGTCGCAATTCCGAACAGATCGCTTGATCGGTCAAACACTACTCTCGGTTTCTCCTGCAGATCGCTTGAGCGGTCCCAGATCGCTTGAGCGGTCCCTAATCGCTTGATTCGTCTGTTCCCAGGCTAGATTTTCTTCACCACCTCCAACAATCTCCCACTTGAAGTAAATCCACTTCAAGGTTTCAAATATTCCCAAAAAACTCAGTCACCTCGAAACAACCAAGAAAACCAAGGAATCGGTGTGAGCCACCCTCTTGTCTTCTACACCTGAAGACCAACCGAAGCTGAACACAGCTTCAATTTGCCAATGTTAACCCCTTTAGTCTATATGTCGGCCAGGTTCTTTGTTCTACAAATTTTCTCAAGCTTTAATTGTCTACTGTCAAGAAGAGAGTGTATAAAATGATATCTAAACTGTATGTGCTTCGTCTTGGAGTGAAATGCTGGGTTTTTAGCAAGAAAGATAGTGCTATGGTTATCACTGTAGGGAGTACCTTTGTCAACTTTCTTGTTCAACTCTTTCAAGAGACCCTGTAACTGCACTATCTCCTTCCCAACTTTTGTAACAGCTACATACTCGGCTTCTGTGGTGGAGAGATCAACAATCTTCTATAGTTTAGAGGCCCAAAACACTGCTATACCACTCAGGGTGTAGACAAACTCTGTAGTACTTTTTCTGTTGTCGATATCACCAGTTAAATCAGCATCCACATAACCCTGTAGTTTCAGGCGTGTTCTCGTAAAACATAGTGAGGTATCGGTATTACCCTTCAAATATCTCAGAATCCACTTTACAGTATCCCAATGCTACTTTCCTAGATTACTCGTGTATCTGCTCACTACTCCCACTGCATGTGCAATATCCGGTCTTGTACAAACCATGGCATACATAAGGTTATCAATAGCTGATGCATAGGGGACCATGCTCATGCAATCCTGCTCCTGCTCTGTCTTTGGAGACTGATCCTTAGTTAGTTTGAAATGACTAGTTAAGAGTGTATTTATAGATTTAACATTGTCCACGTTGAATCTACTGAGTACCTTCATCACATACTCACCCCGTGAAAGTCTCAAGGTTCCGCTGGTCCTGTCTCTGATGATTCTCATACCATGGATTTGTTTAGCAGCTCTCAAATTCTTTATTGCAAACTGTCTTGACAACTGCCTTTTCAACTTGTTGATCTCCTTAGTGCACGACCCTGTAACGAGTATATTATCCACATACAGCAGCAGGATGATATAGAAGTTATCAAAGTTCTTGACATAGCAGCAATGGTCTACTTCCAGCCTTGTGAATCCGGTGCTTTGCATGAAACTGCCAAACTTTTTGTACTATTGCCCTGGAGCTTGCTTCAGACCATACAAGTTTTTACTCAGTTTGCAGACTAGGTTCTCCTTTTTTGGTATTGTGAATCCCTCCGGTTGATGCATGTAGATGTCTTCTTCCAACTCACCGTAAAGAAAGACAGTCTTAACATCCAACTGTTCAAGATGCAAATACTTTGCAGCCTCCATACCCAGTACCAATATGATTTTTGTCAACTTCACAATTAGAGAGAATATTTCAATGTAGTCAACGTCCTCCTTCTACTGAAATTCCTAGACAACTAATCTGGCCTTATAACGTTTGCTGTCATCATGCTTTTCTTTCACTCTGTATACCAAATTGTTCTGCAAAGCCTTCTTTTCTGCTGGCAATTTTGTTAGCTCTTACGTCTAATTTTGTCAACGGTGAGTCCATTTCATCCTTTATGGCTAATTCCCACTTCATTGAGTTTTCTATCTGCAAGGATTTATCATAACTCTCAGGCTTACCACTGTTAGTGAGCAAGATGTAGAATAGGGACGATGAGAACCACTGTGGTGGTCTGATGCATCTAGAAAACCTTTTGACTGCTGTTACAGGTGTGTTGTGTTCCACGTGTGGGTTCACATTTTCTTTGTCTTCATTCCCATTTTGCACATTGTTTTCAGAAATATCATCCAGATCAATGAACTTGGACTTCTTCGTATCTTGCATCACAATGCCAATTTTTGCTTTTGACCTATCCTTGTACATAACATGTTCATTGAAGACAATATTCTTGTTTCTAACAATTTTCCGATTTTGATTATCCCAAAATCGATAGCCAAATGCATCATCTCCATAACCAATGAAGAAACATTTTCTCGATTTTGCTTGCAATTTTTTTCTAGCATCAGAATCTATGTGAACATATGAAGTACAACTGAATACCTTTCGACACGAAATATTTACCTCTTTCCCGCTCTAGACTTCTTCAGGAATTTTGAGACCAAAGAAAACCTGACGGTCCACTATTTAACAGGTAGGCTGTGGTGTTCACTACATCAGCCCAAAAACATTCTGGCAGCCCAGGATGCAATCTCATGCTCCTAGCATGCTCGTTCAGAGTTCTGTTCATGCGTTTAGCCACTCCGTTCTGTTGTGGCGTTCCAGGAATAGTCTTCTGCCACTTGATTCCATTTGTTGCACAAAACTCTTGTACTCTCCGCCATTGCCTGATCTCAGACACTTAAATTTCAGGCTCATTTCAGTTTCAACCAGGGCTTTCCACCTTTTTAAGGTTTTAAATACATCAGATTTATTTTTCAAAAAATAAATCCACACCTTTCTGCTCGAGTCGTCAATGAACGTGACGTAGTATATGGAACCTCTAAGAGATGCAATCGGGGAGGGTCCCCACAAGTCTCTGCGCACCAACTCCAATCTTTCAGGTTTTGGTGTCTTGCCCCCTTTCAAGCAACTAACTTTTCTCTGTTTCCCAAAAATGAAGCCATCACACAAATCAAACTCTACGGATTTCAATCCCGGTAACTTACCTTTGGACAGTAGTATCTTCATTCCCCTTTCACTCATGTGCCCAAGTCTCTGGTGTCACGGGTTTGTATTTGCTCCGTCATCGGCAACTGCTACCGTGTCCCTTGTACTTGAAGTCATGCACAGGGTGCCCATTTTTGTTCCACGAGCCATTACCATAGCTTCGTCAGTGATCTTCCACGTGTCACCAACAAAGGTCACTGTATGCCCTTTAACGTCAATTTGCCAAATAGAAATCAAATTTCTTATCAATTTTGGAACATGCTGAACCTTGTGTATTATCCACACAGACCCATTTGGCAATTTAATGGGAATATCTCCGGTACACGCAATATCCAATGCCTCTTTATCAGCCAGGTATACCTTCCCAAAATCACCCACCACGTCGTTCTCGATGATTTTTTCGGTGTGCTGTAGTGTGAAACGAGGTTCTTGAGTTGAACACCCAAGAGTCAATGGGGCTGTCTACTGAGAGGAGCAAAGCACCCTGTACATCTTTTGTTGCAGCATTGGCATACTCATTGCCAGTCTTCTTCTTCAACTCCCCACAATTCTTCTTGATGTGACCGGTTTTGCTGCAGTTCTAATATTCAGGTTGCCGCCCAGACTTGGATTTGCTTCTACCCTTTCTGGACTTTGATCTACCCCGATTCCGATTCTTGTCAGATCCTCTATCCCTTGTTTTGACATTTAACACTGAACTAGAATTAGAACTAGAATTGAATACTTCACCAGCATTCGTCCTGCGAATCTCCTCGCTTAGAATCAAATCCCTAACGTCATCATACTTTAGTTTGTTCTTCCTGGCATAATTCTTTACTGTCGTTCTTGTTGCTTCCCAACTGTTCGTCAGTGAAGCCAAAACAAACAAAGCCCCGATCTCATCCTTAAAGTCAATCTCAACCGAAAACAGTTGGTTTGTAATAGTTTTAAACTCATTCAGATGCTGTGCAATGGAATTACCTTCTGCTATCTTATCCTAGACCACGTTGTGCGCCACTAATCTGGACAATGTTAACCGGATGACTCCCAGCACCTATCCGTTGAGTAAACTCTACTCTTCATCCTTTATGCCTTCTTGTTTCGTATCCAAGAGAGGCAGATGCAGCTTCTTCCTATATAAATAGTCCTCAATCTGCATCCCCCAATATCTCAAATTCGTTCCATCAAACTTCTCGATCCCTGCTGACCTTCCTTCTTCAGCCATGTGTGTTCTTCAATCCTCCAAACCCGGAGCTCTGATACCAGTTATTGAGGATTGGTGTACGGTCTCAATAATCCCATCCACAAGTCACCAAAGAATACATAAATCTCACAAGAACGAAAACGAAGAAAGAAACAACAATCACACAATTGAGACACATAGATTTATGTGGTTTGACAAGTAGTGCCTACGTCCATGAGTTTACACTTTTTTCACGATGAACTTGAAAGAATACAAGTGAGGCGTTTTTGGGGAGAGGAATGCAGAAAATTAGATTTAAAAACTAATGACGGCCGCAACCCTAGTAGCTAATTAAAGTCGCAATCCCGAACAGACCGCTCGAGTGGTTTCATGACAACTCGATCGGTCAAACACTGCTCTCGATTTCTCCAGCATATTTGTATACTGCTCGATCTTTCTGTTCTTAGATTGGATTTTTTTCACCACCTCCAATAAAGATGTGACGACCTTGTCTTGACAAGATACTCATTTTAGTTTGGGCAAGGAACCAATTGTTCCATAGTTAAGCTCCATACATCAATCTTAGGATGTGAGAAGTCTAATGTGATTGTGTTTAGATCATCTAGGTGATAGAAAATGTAAAGGAGTTTCGGGGATGTTTATGCATCCTGGATGACTTGTGGAATAGAATAAAGATTGGTTTATACCCAGTTTTCAGACCCACTACTGCAAAGGAGATTTGTTGTGTTGACTATGACTGTTGTCTACACATTTGTCTCAAATTTAAATGGAGAACTCAGTTCTTTGTTGCCTTTTGTAAAAGTATTGGGGAAAGGATGTGACAACCTTGTGAAATGGACCATAAACACTCAAATTCTAAATTTTAGTAATTATTCTATTTTATTATTCATATTCAGTTTACTTACAATATTACATTTCTTTATTTATTAGAAATTTAGATAAGTATTAGTCAGTATAATTTTGTTACGATTTTTATCCATCATGGTAGGTTATTGGTTTATCAATATAGTAAATGATAGTTTTTGAATTGAAACTTAAGTTTAGGCTGTGGCCTTGTGTTGGGATTGTGATCCTTTTTCGCTACATTTCTTTCATTTCTTGTCCCTTTGTGAGCTGTATCATTTTGATATAAGAGCTTAGACTAGTGATCCTTTCTCTCGCCCTTGTGCTCTGTTTTTCTCTCTTCATTCCTTTCTCCCAAACCCACAATACACAAACTAGAGTCGTTGGAACCCTACCCAAACGCCTATCCGTCGGGACCCATTTCTTGTTGACAACTTGATACCAATATCATTCTCTATCCATTGCTTCTTATTGAACATCACCATCGCAATCACCATCACCATTACGTCCATGTTTTTGCAATCATCGATGACTGATGCTACAATCAACCATCATCGATCATCGTGCAAAACCCAGATTTGTGCAACCGAAGCAAGCATCATCAACAACTACGTTCGGCCAATGTCCATCCTCCATCACTAACCTCGTCGAAGTTGTAGTTGAAAAATCTGGTACCTCTGTTTCAAGTCATGTGGATTGGAACTATATGCCTTGCTGCTGTGCTCATCTCCGCTGAGAATCATTGCTCCAGCTACAGCGCCGCAATGTCAAAGCTTGGAACCTAGGGTTTGATCGCTATGGATTAGAAAAAGGCTTAACAATAAGACAGGTTTGATTTTAACCCGACCCGACTCAACCCGACCAATCTTAAAACAAACACATTCTTCAACACTCGAAATCCATAAACTTCTTAACCCATAATTGACCCTAACCTAAGTTGTACCCCTTTTAAAAAACCATAGCTGGACTTGGTCCAAACAGCCCATATCCAAATCCAGTGCGACTCAGCTCTGGACATTCAGACTTAAGAAATAAGAGGAAGCTGAAATACATACCGTGTCCACTGAATTAGGCCTAAGTAAGAGGAAAGTTCCTCGATTAGCGGACAAAAATGAATATTCTTTTCTAGGTATGCACTCAACATGATGGTTTGTGATGTAATAAAATACAAACATCTGGGTAGAATTCACAATTGAAACCCAGCAAGCAAAGCGTGTTTAAAAAATTTATATACACTTGAATATAATCCTTTTCAGTCCACACCCCTTGACCCAGCCCATTGTCTAAATAATAAAAAAAAATCAGGATATATATATAAACAAATCAATACCTCCAAAACCCTTGGTCCAGTCCAGTCCACCTTCACAAGTATTTGATGGAGTGGAAGCATACTATTAATTTTCATACGTCTTTTAGGTGTGGCAACAAAGTTTGTAAAATTTTCACCTACTTTGGGTTATCATACTCATCTTTTAGACTTCCAAAGGTGCTTGGTTCCTATTTAGATTGGTGATTATATGGATGAGATTTGGTGTTATGTACTTTCCAGGACTATTATGTATGTGCTGTTTGGTGATCCATAGATGGACGAATTTAGTGCCATTAAATTTTAATATAATGAGAAAGTCATTTTCTTCAAGCTTGCACTTCCAAAAAAAGATGGGATGTCAACTAATGAAGGGCCTTTTGAACATAAGAATGTACTGTAGTTGTCAAATCTTATTGATTATCCGCCAACATAATATTTAATCAAGGTAGAACAGATTGATTTTATTGCTATTGAAGATTTTATTTAGGTAATCAAATCAAGTTTTGTGGATTTTGTCAATAGCCTCACGACCAAAATTAGCTAGAACGAAAAAAAATAAAGCAATTGACATATTCGAAATACTTGATCATTTGGAACTTGACGTTGAGTTCTTTTTCTCAGTAGAGGAGGTTGATGTGGACCATTCAATTTTCAATTTTTATTAATTATTGTATTTTTTATTTTATATTTAGTTTTCTTATTGTATATGGTAATTATGAGATTTTTGATACGATTGCTATCCATTATGATAGGATATTAGCGTATAAATAAGGCGTTTGACATTGTAATTAGCATGGGAATTTGAGTTTAGGTTGTGACCTTGTGCTAGTGTTGTGGCTCTTTTAAGTTACATTTCTATTATTTTTTGTCTCTCCACTTGCTGCATCACCTTGATTTGATAAGATGCTTAATTTAGTTTGAGCAAGGATTAATTTGTTCCATAGATAGGCTCCATATATGAATCTCTAGATTGATCAAGTCTTGTGTTATTGCTCTTGTTTGGATTTTGTTTGGATCATCTAGGGGTAGAAAACCTAAAGGAGTTTTGGGGATTCTTATGCATCTTGGATGGGATGTGAATAGAGTAAGACTAGTTTGTTTTCTGGGACATTACTGCAGAGGAGATTTATTGTATTCATTGTGAATTGTTTTGTTCACTGTCTCATCATGAACGGAGAATCCAAGTTTTTGCTTCCTTTTGTAAAAACATTACAGAAATGATGTGACGACCTTGTTTTGATAAGATATCAGTTTAGCTTGAGCAACGAACCAATTTTTTGGTGAATTGTCATCACTTCTTTCATTATCTGCCCCGGCATCCTCCTAGAATCTCTCGGAAATGATCCATTGGGGGTTAGTTCTGGTGAATATGAGGAGGCATCATCAGAAGAACCTGCATCTCCTGCATCTTAGAAATTCTAAAGGAGTTCCTGTGATGCTTATGCATCTTCGATGCCATGTAGGATAGAATAAGACTGGTTATTTCCATTTGGATACCTTGTTCAAGGAGTTCATTGGATTATAAGTGTCAAGACCCAGACTAGGACGGACCCATAGGCGGCGTGACTGACCGGTGTCTTATGTCACCAAAGGCCTAACTACACAAGTCTGGTCACCAAAGGCCTAACTACACAAGTCTGGTGCCTTCAAAGTGTAGAAATTAAAACCTTTTTTTAATTTTTTTTACATTATGTTACAACATTATGCACAACGAAGGAAATTCATTAACCAAAGTTACCATGATAAGTTTTGCAAATATTCTTTCTTGCTAGAGCTGATTCCAAAGATGATAATCCTTCCATGCACATATTACAGACTGACATAACATAAAACATAAGTTCGAACAAGATAGCACAAGTAAACAGCAAACAATAGTAACAACAGAAAGGATGTCCATGCTGCTCTAGACATGGGATGGACTCTCGTCTTCTCATCACTTGAAAGTATAAAACTCCATAAGCTAAAGCTTGTGTGAGGCGTGGTGTAGAGCTCCCAAGCTCCTCTTCTTTCTAGTTTTAGCTCTGCTTCGAGTTTTTTCCCTATCAGTAAGCATTCCCCTCTTCCTTACTGTTTCTAACTCAGAAGAATAAAGAATTCTGACGGAGTGAAGAGTGTGGGGGACAAGGCAAGGTTCTGATACACACACACACACGTGCAACCATGAATGGTGTCTAGGGCAGAAGGATTTGGAGGCGCATATCTGTGAATGGGCAGAAAACCTGACTCTTGGCCAATAACTGATTTCCAGCATCTGAACCAACGTGGTTTAAGATTGTGTGCTCAATGATGGAGGGGTTTCGTGTAGGGGAGGGAGAGTTGAACGTGAGTGACTTATGGCCATTATGCAAAGCTCAGCATCTATGTCAATTCATGCAAGGATCAGGCTTGAACCGGGGTGTTTTGGGGCACTACTTTCTCCTTTATGAGCAGAGTTAAAGTCCCTTTAGGTAAGCGTACATTAGGGCTAAGTTCAAGGGTACAGGCAGCATAGATTAAAAATGTGTAAGTCTTTAACGCGCTCATTCAACATTCACCAAGGTGCAAAAATTTGAATTTTCCATAATGATTATACCTCAGGGCAATATAGGCATGTAAATATTAACACACACATTACTTAGGTGTTTGCCATATAAAATAAAGGTCTGGGTGTTACAATCAATCCTTAATTTTGGTGGAAACTGATGGGAGTGAATATTAACGGTCAAGTTGTTAGAACACTGGACATGCTTGAATTCAGTAGAAGTGAGTGAGTGAAGGTTAATAATGAGGTGGTTCTGTCTGATTAGCTTTGTGAATTCATGTAGTTTCTCCCTTTTTTCCTGTTCCCCACGAGTCTTCTCAAGTCTGGTACTTCTTTCTTCTGCTTTAGATTCTGTTGAGTTGCCAATAATATTATATAAAAAATAATTGATGACAAAAGTGAGGTGAAGGAAAGGAATGGAATAAATAAAATATATGGGAACTACTTGTTTAGTTCACAAGAAAGTTCATAAAAAGTTTAATTTTTAACTTTTTTGCAATACATAAACGTGCATCTTTTACAAGATGTGATTTGAGGAAAAAATGTTTACTAGGAAAATTGTTATTGTGGAATCCACATTTTATTGATAGAACCGAATATGCGTGTAAAAAAATAAAATGGTTATTTTTTTCCTTTTCTCTTTTTCCTCAATCAATTGAACGAACCCTTAATGAAGCTTTCTTTTACGATCCAAATACTAATAGGAAACGTACACATTCTGAGAAGAAAAGAGGGGCTAATTCTGTTTGTTACAATGTTACCTATTCTGTTTGTTTAAGCCTTTTTATTTATTTATTAATTTCCAATTACCTATTTTGTTTTCTATTTTGTTGAGTTATATTATTGTATTTTTTCTAAGTTATTGATGTTTTATATGAAAGTTGCTCCTCTGCTTTTTCTTTCATTTTACACTTCCTTTTTGTAATCCTTAACGTGTTTGCAAATTCTCAGTTATTTCTCGAGCAGCTGGAAAGTGTTCTTCAAGGAAACGAAGCATCTATAAGGTTTCGAGACTTGTTCCTTCAAATTTTGCCTTTCTGTTGAGAACCAAAATTTGAAATGATTTTGGTTGAGCCAGATTTTCTGTTGTTCCCACTTGCAAATGAAATGACACCTTGAGTTCTGGTTTCAGTCATGATGAACTTCTACAGAGGAGTCGAGATCAGTCAATATCAGATTATGGTGAGTGGCATTCAACATCGTTCTACCATATAAGAAGGAGGACATTAAGCACATGAAGTATTGATGTTATTCTTTCCTTTCTACTACTACTACTAACAAACTTTGTTGGTTAGTCGTAATGTTCTTCAGATTTGTTACTTCGGGTGAAATTCGAAAACGCTCAGAGTTCTTTGAGCCATTTATTCTAGGATTGACAAATGCAACAGTGGAGCAGGTTTGCTCGGTATCTTGAGCTTTAATAGTTATTATTATCAAACATCTTCCCATTTTCACGTGCATTATTTTTTTTCCCTCGTTGATGTGTTGATTAGTCACAAAAAAAGTAGTATCAGTGTACAGCGAATTTTGACATTGTAATATTCTAGAACCAAATATATGTTTCGGTAGATGCTTTCAAGAGATGAACCATTAGTTTTTGTAATTTGAGTTTACGAAGAATTCTTACATTTTGGAGATGCTATTGCAATTGACCCGTGTTTTACAACAATAACAAGTTAGAACTATTATTTATCAGAGTTGTCAAAACTTGGATTGTGGCGCACACAATGTTGTGATTGATTGAAGTTAATTATAATTTGTAATCCAAAACTTTAAAATAAAGCATAAATTTGAAAGAAGTAATCACACTTAGTGGACAAAGGAATTAAATTATAATTGGACGACTCTTTAATTGGGTGCTTTCTATGCAGCACTGAGCATATATACATACACATGGAAATATAGGCTCGTCTCCTTCAACAATCATTTTTCATCATCATTATCACAAACCCATCTCCATAAAAAACTCAACTAATAAGTCCCTTCTCTGTTTCTCACTCCGCGCTCTAGAACCGTTCCCCGAAAATACACTCTCATGTTTGAGAAAGTAGATAACCAAATAGAAGAAACCAAGTTAAAAGCTAGTTTTTTTTTCTTTTTTCTTTTTAGCCAAAAATCTAAATTAGGTTCAAACTTCGAAGTAGGTTGTTTAGTAAATTAGTTTTTCAGTTAGCTTTTTTGAAGTTAGTTGATTGGTAAAAAATTAGGTTTTTTTGTTTAAATTGAAGAGTATTGCCCTTTTACATTGTTGATTAGAATGATTATATATAGTTGGCATTAATAGTAAATAAGTTATCAAGTAGGGGTATTATTCTCTTTTAGAATAGGATGGGAGGTCGAATAGAGTACCCTAGGGATTGGTGTTTTGATTTGACATTTTATTTCTTTAGCTTTTTTGCGTTTTTAGTCAAAAAGTTAAAAACTTTGTCTTGCCAATTAGCCGTGCATATAAATTTACACAAAATACATTGATATACACGTGTTGAGGAGTATAATACACAAATCCTACCCCATTTTAGTCATCTAATACTTATAGGTCCATAGGCATATTGTATATTTGTATTAGGATAAAATACATGTACGGTCCTTAAAGTATTCTCACTTTGTCAATGTGGTCTCGGAAGATTCGATTTTGTTAATTGCATCCTTGATGTCTCAGATTGCATTCAATGAGGTTCAATTGCTCACGCGCCGTTTAAAAAGTTAACAGCATCAACTGCGTAGTTTCTCGTAACTTCTAAATTATAACGTTGAAGGGTATTAGAGGAAATTAGTAAATATCAGTTGAGGAGTGGGGGACTATGAGACGAAGTCGATCTTCACAGTGCAGTGAGAGGGCGAGAAAAGGTGATTGTAAAGGCTTGAATCGTGTATTGAGGAAAGGAGATACCATGTGCAATATACTAGAGGTTTCAATCGTATATTCTAGGGTTTTCACATCCACAACTGATAAAGGTGATATATGGTGAAGATGGAGTCTATAGACCTCAGTTTGGTAATAATAGAGCATTAATTTCATTTGTAAAAGTTGATTTTCGTTTTTTTTGTATTCTTACTTTTGTGTTAAGTATATTTAGTATTAATATATTAAGTATTAATAATATCCTGTGGAAATGCCCACAGTATCTACTATATGCTCTCATTGCTTAATAAATATGTGTGTACGTCTCACAATGTGAACATGCGTTTTTCCGTATTCTTTCTTTCTCTCTATTATTCTAACATGGTATTAAAGTCATGAAATCCTAGCCATCAACTGCCTACAGTAGCAAAACCCTAACCCTAGCTGTCACCACAAGAACCCAACCCTCTGACCACCTCGCCGACCACCGTCGACAACCCCGAAGGCCCCGCCGATCACTGTCGGCTCTTCAGGAGCTTGCGTCGACCATCGTCGACCCTCGTCAGCGACTCCAAAAGTTGCGCCGACCTTCGTCGGGTCTCTAGCAAGCTTCGCTAAACCTCGTCGGTCTTTTCAGAGGCTTTGCCGATCTTCGTTAGCTCCTCCAGGTGTGCCGTCGTCCACGGTCGGCGCGACCAGGGAGGTTGCCGACCCTTGTCAGTCCCTCCAAGAGTGACATCAACCACCATCAACCATCCTAGGGGCGTCGGCGACCACGGGCGACCCACTCCAGGCCCTTGCCGACCTCTGTAAGCTCCTTTCGAGCCTTGCTGCTCCCTCCTAGCCCTCCAACTGATCTCTAATCAGTGCGACCAGATTCTCTTTCTCTCACAGTGATGTCTGCTGGTTCCCTGATGCTGTGAGGGTCTGGTGTGGTGCTTTCTCGTGCCTCCGTGTGGATGGAGACGTGTAGTTCATGGTATTTTTGGTTCCCTTATTGGTGAACAAGGATGCCAGAGGATTTCATGACTCGTGAATCCTAGGTTGAAGCTGGAAGACAGCGTACCACAGATGTGTTCTCCTCATCCACACGGTTGGTTGATTGGAAACTTGATGGTGCCCATAGCTATGCGTTATGGAAGAAAAGTATTATTAAGTCGCTTCAAGGCATGAAGCTCGATTTCCATCTGTTCGATGACCCTCTAGCACAGACTTCAGCGACCTTCCGGACTTGGACCTGGGATGATGCCCGGATATTCAGTCAGTTGCTTAACTCGGTGGATCCTTCCGTTCAGGCTTTGGTGGCCAATACTGATACTGTGTGAGAGATCTGGTCTTCGTTGGAATCAATCTATTTCTCCACTAATGATCTCTCCCGCCTATACGATGTCATGAAAGGCTTCTTTCAGTCCCAACAGTCCGGGAAGCCTCTTCAGGATCACTTTATGCAATTTAAGATTTTGACTGACGAGTTTGATCATCTTCTTCCGCTCACAAATCAGCTGTCTCAGTTTCAGCAACAGTGGCAGCAGCTTTTGGTGGTGTGTTTTTTGGCGAGTTTGGACTCCGAGTTCGACTCAGCACGTTCTCAAATCCTTGCTGGAGCAGATATTCCCACTCTTTTCGAGACATTTCGACGTGTGAGTCGAGCGTCCCGTCGGGATGAGTCTCGTGGTTTTGGTACATCTCCTGTTAAGATCTATGATCAGTTTTCTTTGGTGGGCATCTATGGTAGCCGCAGCGGTCGAGGCCGCGGTCGTGGTAGTGGTAGCAAGTCTGGTCGTGGAGGAGGTCATGAGACCCGTACATGCCACTATTGCGGGATTTGGGGACATATTCGCAGTGAATGTTACAAGTTTCATGGGAAGCCCCCACTGGTGTCTACTGCCACATCTGATTTCAGTCAGCAGGACTATATCCAGCCCAGTCTACATGGGGCACCCACCTCGACTAGACATGTTGTTATGATGACTGCTGCAGAATATGATCAATATATGTATGGTCAGATTGGATAGAGTACGAGCTCTTCTGAGGTACCAACGGCCACCTTTGCAGGTAATCCTACTGCATGTGCGGTTACCCCTCACACCTGGGTTATTGATTCTGGCGCTTCTGCTCACATGGCTAGATCATCAAGTATTCTATCAGATTATAAGCTTACTCCTGGTTATGCTTGTGTTTTGGTGGCTAATGGATCCTCCTTAGCTGTTGAGGGTTGTGGTGTTGCGACACCAACTCCTGCTCTCTCTTTATACAATGTCTTGCATACTCCTGCTAATTCCTTTAATCTATTATCCATTAGTTAGATTACTGCTGATTTGAGCTGCTCTGTGACATTTTTTCCTGACTCATGTATTTTCAGGATCTTACGACGAAGAGGATTATCAGTAAAGGACGGGTCTCTGCGGGGTTGTACTTGCTTGATGCTGCTCCTGTTCAGGCGTCTTCTGCCTTATCGTCTTCTGTCATTGATATTCATTGTCGTCTTGGGCACCCTGGTTTGTCAAGTCTTAAAATTATGTACCCTAGTTTAAAGTCTGTGTCTGCCATTGAGTGTGAGTCATGTCGTTTTGCCAAGCACCTGCGTGTGCCTTTTCACTCTCGAGTCAATAATCGAGCTTCTGCTCCATTTCAATTAGTCTATTCTGATGTCTGGGGACCTAGTCCGGTCGCCTTATTATTTGGTTTTCGCTATTTTGTGAGTTTTGTAGTTGATTATTCTCGTGCCACATTTCTATATTTGATGAAAAATAAATTTGAGGTTTTATTTGTGTTTACTCGATTTTGTATGACCGTGCAAACCCAATTTGGTACCTATGTTAGGGTCTTGCGTAGTGATAATGGGGGGGAGTATCTATTTACTGCCATGAGGGAGTTTCTTGTGAGAGTCATGGTATTTCCCATCAAACGTCCTGTCTTGATATTCCCGAACAGCATGGGGTGGCTGAGCGGAAAAATAGAGATGTTTTGGAAACAACACGTGCTTTTCTATGTCATATGCATGCCCCTCATCATTTTTGGAGTGAGGCTGTTCTTACGACTTGTTATCTTATTAATCGCATGCCATCTACTATCTTTGGTTGTGTTTCTCCGATGTCTGTATTAACTCCTTTGTTGCCTAGGCACTCCCTGCCTCTTAAAATCTTTGGTTGCGTATGCTATGTGCGTGACACCAGGCCACAGGTTACTAAACTTGATGCTCGTGCCCTCAAATGTGTGTTTCTTGGCTACCCTCAACACCAGA
>JAULJZ010000024.1:7633604-7656519 GCA_032270985.1 Heliamphora pulchella
AGATTGAGAAGAACAATGAATGAGAGCACAAAACTTAGGGTTTCCACCCTATTCCTTGTTATTTATAATACGATCAATAAAACACTAAAAGTACAATAATACCCTTAATTTAACACAACCATAAAATTTTGATTTACATTCAACAGATATGTTTTTCAAAAATCATACATCCACCATAAAAAAGTTTTTCAAGAGGTAATCATCATAATTACAACCACAATCACAACAAACAGAGAAATGTTTTTCAAAAAAGTATTACAACTTCATCTTCAAAAAAAAAATTCAATCTTCAATCTTCTTGTTTTCTTCTCTCCCCTTTTTTCAGCATCAAACAGGAGGCTTTAGAGGTTATTGAACTGCTTCAATTTCTTATCTTCTTAAATCTGCTTTCTTTCTGCAGCTCTCTCCTTCACTGCTAATGACTTTTCTGACTCTTTCTCCTTCTCCAGTGCGACAAATGTGGCCATGAGGGCTACATTAGCTTCTCTTCTTAGGCGTGCTTCCTTCTCGGCCTTGGTCTCCTTGGGCTTGAACTTCTTGGCCCAGGCTTCTTGCAACCAAGCAAGATGTTCTTCAACCTTTTTGATGTTTTCTTGCACAACGATCACCACACGTTCATTATACTCCATTCTGACCTACTGGAGTATCCTCACATTCGCTTGGACGATCTTGTCAATGCCCGAAGTCATGTTTTGACTCAGGACATGACCTGGCTCACAGGCCTGCTTGACTTCCTTCCTTGGACCTTTTGTCTTGCCACTAAGGTTGACCAAACCTTCAGCTATGATGTCTACGCGAGCACTAAGATCAAAGATTTCGGCATCAATCTTCTTATGAAAGGATGCCAGAGATGAGGAAAGGGAGGAATTCATGTTGTGAATGAGGGAGGTGAGATCAGCCAATTGCTGGGATGAAGGGCCTCAGAGTGAGTAGAAGAAGAGGCAACATGAGGAGGAGGGGGAGGAGGAGCAGGAGCAGAGGAGGAGGGTGGAAAGGATGAGGGGTCGAACCTAGGAGGAGGAGGAACAGAGTGAGAGGGAGGAGAAGGTGGATCAAGGAGAATAGGGGAAATAGGAGATTTGGGAAGAGGTGGAAGAGGAGTCTGATTGGTTGAGGGAGTGTCAGAGGGGGAGGTAAAACCTTCTTTCTTGGTCTATACACCATCTACCTGGATGATGTGCATATGCTTGAGGGTGGCCTTGTCATGAGGGCATGGTTCGAGAAAGGAATCCCTTTCTCTTTTGTAAGATCAATTCCAAGGTGCCGAAACACTTTTGTCAAATACATGCTGTGGGGGAGTGCAGTGTTGGACTTGAAAAAAGAATGGAGCATATCAGAAACAAAAAAGGAAGCCAAGATCAAGTTTTTGGCCTTCCAGAATACACCACATGACAAACACATGGATGAAATTTACATCACCATATTTTTTGGATTGAGGAAACAAAATATGGTTAACAAAGTGATGCAACAGACGCATCTCAGGGCTCAAAAGGTTGGCCTCAAAGGGTTTGGAAGGGTTTACAGTCTCAACAACAAAGTTTCTTTACGGCATAATGGAAGGAGAAAAAGTCCAGGGTCCCTTTCTTTTGATGGCAGGGGACCTTAATCTCCCCATTTGGAACATCTAGGATAGAGTTGAGGGTTTTGTAGTCTAAGGACAATTTCTTTGTTATTCACCTAAGTGGTGATTTTCTTATCTTTAAGAGGGTCGGTGGGCTTCATGTGAGCATAGAAAAGTCCCACAAGAGGGGTAGTGGTGGTTCTGAATCTATAACAGATTCGTCCAACCCAGAGTGTCAAACCACTCTAAAAATTTCATTCCAATGGAATTGAAAAATGCGAAGTTAATCGATCTGCCTGAGAATCTTGCAGTTGGCAAAGGACATGTACTAGAGGTTCTTCACTTGGGTCGACTAGAATGTGAGGGTGGTGTCAAACCCCATTTCTTGAGTTAGCGCCGTCGCCGTCTTCTTCCTCTTGCTGGTTTGAGGGTTTGAACTTTATTCGGCGTTGGCTCGCTTACTACCTTTGCCCATCGTCCTTGGTGGCATGGATGTCGACATTTGGGTTTTGGTGCACAGAGAGAGAGAGAGAGAGAGGGAATCGAGACGATTTTGAGAAACTGAACGGTTATGAGCGTGAAAGAAAAAAAGGGGAAAAACTGCCTATTATATTCGAGGAAATGTGTTAACACTTTCCTTGTAGTTGTCGACATTTTTCAAGCATCACAGAGGGGGTGTTTTGAAACGGTTTTTGTGTCGACACCTTTTGCACAGAAAGCAGAATAACACATTGTGTCAACACTAAATAGCTAGGGGTCTACACTTCTCAAATTATGTCGATACTATATAGCGTTGTGTTGACACTTTTTTAACATTGTGTCGGCACCTTTCAGACAGCAAAACATAGAATGAAATGCATCAAAAAGACATACTTAGTATGGCATGTAAATATCAATTTGGAGCACATAGCATACTAAGTTCTCTTCTAACATAACAAAATCTTTCTTCATTAAGAGGTTTTGTAAAGATATAAGGAAGTTGGTAGTATGTCTTTACAAATTCAAGTTCAATGTTTCCTTTTTGTATATGATCTCTTATAAAATGATGTCTGATTTTAATGTGTTTTGTTCTTGAGTGTTGTATAGGATTCTTGAATATATTTATGGCACTAATGTTGTCACATTTTTTTGGGATGTGATCTAAAGCTTATATTGTAATCCTCTGGTTGCTATTTCATCCAAAGAAATTGTGCACAATAGCTATCAGCTGCTATGTACTCAATATCAGCTGTAGATAAGGCTACTGAGTTTTGTTTCTTGCTAAATCAGCGTATAAGTGAGTGTCCTAGGAATTGGCATGTTTCACTAGTACTCTTCTTATCTATCTTACAATCGGTAAAGCTTGTATCAGAATAGTCAAATAATTCAAAGGCTACCCCTCTATGATAGAATAATCTTAGGTTTTGTGTACCTAAAAAGTATCTAAAGATGCTCTTAATAGCAGTTATATGTGATTCCTTATGACTAGCTTGAAATCTAGCACACATACAAATACTAAACATAACATTAGGCCTACTGGTAGTTAAGTAAAGAGCCAATCATATCTCGATTTCTCTTTTCTTCAACAAGTTTACCATTTTCATCCTTATTTAGCTTTGTTGATGGGTATATGGGAGTTCTCATAAGTTTTGCATTCAGCATATCAAACCTCTTCAACAAATCTTTAGTGTACTTGAACTGATTGATGAAAATTCCTTCTTGAGTTTGTTTGATTTGAAGTCTAAGAAAATAATTGAACTCACCCGTCATGCTCATTTCAAATTCACCCTGCGTATACTTATTGAAGTCCTTGCAGAGGTTCTCATTAATTGAGTCAAAGATAATGTCATCAACATAAATTTGCACAACTAACATATCTTTTCCCTTAGACTTGATAAAGAGTTGTATCAATTTTGCCTCTTGAAACCTCATTTTCAATCAAGAATTTGCTTAACCTTTTATACCAAGCTCTAAGCGCTTGTTTCAAACCATAAAAAGTCTTGGTGAGTTTGTAAACATGATTTGAGAAAGCTGAATTTTCAAAACTTGGAGGTTGTTTTACAAAGACTTCCTTAGAAATAAAATCATTTAGAAAAGCACTTTTAACATCCATTTGATAAAGTTTACAGTTTTTAAAGTAAGCAACATCCTAATGGCTTCAAGTTTAGCCACATGTGCAAAAGTTTTATCAAAATCGATGCTTCTTCTTGATTATAACATTGGGCTACCAATCGAGTTTTGTTTCTAAGAACTACTCCATTCTCATCCATTTTGTTTTTTATTATAACATTGGGCTACCAATCGAGTTTTCTTCCTAAGAACTACTCAATTCTCATCCATTTTGTTTTTAAAAACCCATTTTGTACCAATAATGGAGTAATCCTTAGGTTTTGGGACTAAAGTTCAAATTTTATTTCTTTCAAATTGGTTTAGTTTTTCTTGCATAGCCAAGACTAAAAAATCATCGTTTTCTGTTTCCTTAAAATGTTTTGGTTCAATTTGGGAAAGAAATGCCAAGTTACCATAAACATTATGTAAAGATGATATGATTTTTATACCTTGAGCATGATCACCAATAATCAAGTTCTTTGGGTGACCATTAGCATACCTCCATTCCCTTGGAAGATCAGCATTCCTTTGATTTGAAGGTGCTGCATCATGCTGGTTTACATTTTGCTGCTTATTGGAGTCTTCCTCATGAGTTTGTTCTTTTTGATCCTTGATGAATATATTCTTAACTCCTTTTTCAATGTCTTCAAGGTTATCTTCACAAAATTCCTTAGAAGAACCGATATTAGATTCATCAAAAACAACATAAATAGACTCTTCAACAACCAAGGTCCTTTTGTTGAACTTTATAGGCTTTACTAGATATAGAATATCCTAAGAAAATATCCTCATCAGATTTTGCATCAAACTTGATCAAAAGTTCTTTGTTGTTCAAAACAAAATTTTTGCATCCAAAAGCACGAAGATAGCTGATGTTGGGCTTTCTTCCATTCCATAGCTCATATGGGGTTTTCTTAAGTGAAGCTCGAATCATGGCTCTGTTCACAATATAACAAGCTGTGTTGACAATCTCGGTCCAAAAGAATCTTGGTAGATTGTTTTCACAGAGTATGGTTCTAGCCATTTCTTCAAGGGTTCTATTCTTCCTCTCAACCATTTTGTTGATGGATTCTAGAAGCAGAGAAGTTATGGTCTATACCAATTTCATCACAAAATTTTTTAAAATCTTTGTTTTCAAATTCTCTACCATGATCACTTTTGATACTTGTGATTTGAAAACTTTTTTCATTTTGAATCCTCCGAGACAGTTTTGAAAATGCGGCTAAGGCTTTATCCTTAAAAGATAGGAATAACACCTAAGTGTATCTCGAGAAATCATCAACTACAACAAATGCATATCTTTTGCCTCCACAGGTAACAGTCATTGTTGGATCAAACAAGTCCATATGCAACAGTTGTAATGGCTTAAAAGTTGAAATCACCATTTTTGATTGAAAAGAGCCTCAAACTTGTTTGCCTTTTGACATGCATCACAGATTTAATCTTTTTTAAACTTGAGTTGAGGTAAACAAACCACCAATTCTTTTTTCAAAAGTTTTGAAATCAAATTTATGTGAGCATGTCAAAGCCTTCTATGTCATAGCCAACTGTTATCACTCAAAGCAGTTAAACATTTTGTGTGATTTTTAGACAGGTCATTTAGATTGAAAGTGTAAATATTTTCACGTTTATGACCTTCAAAAATAACTTTGTTGTCAGTTGTACTTTCAATGATACACTTATAATGATCAAAGACAATTTTGTGGCATTTGTCACAAAACTGACTTATGCTTAAAAGATTATGTTTCAAACCATCAACAAGCAAGACATTTTCAATAGAAGAGGAAAGTTTTACCAACACTGTCAATTCCTGTGATTTACCTTTGCTATTGTCTCCAAATGTCACAAATTCACCATCTTTGGGCGTGAGAGAGGCAAACATTGACTTGTCACTTATCATGTGTCTTGAGCAAGTACTATTAAGATACCGCATCCCTTCCTTGAATGAGTACTTGAAACACACCTGCAAGCAAAATTAATTTTTGACTTTTGGTACCCAAATTTTCTTGAGTCCATTGGAGTTAGTTCCATTTAGGTGTGTTTCTTTTGGAATCCAAACCCTTTTGGTTGCAGCAGCATAAATCTTTTTATGTGGACAGTATGTGGCAGTGTGCCCATGTTCATAGCAGTGAAAACAAGTAGCATGAGAATGATTAGAAGATGCTTTAACAAAAATATTACTTAGCAATTTTTGTTTTCTTTTTGGTTGATAGCATATGCCAACTTTGTCAAAAACACATTTTTGTATACCAAGAAGTTTGTCCAGATTCTCTTTTCCTAAGGTGAACTTATGAACAATTTTAGTAAGGTCATCAACTTTGTCAGTTAAAACTTGGTTTTCTATTTTCGAAGAGGTGACTTGTTTTGGCAGATAAATTTTTTCTTCTTTTAAAGATTCAACCTCATTAGTTAGTGTAAAAACCATTTTCTTTAGAATGACATTTTTAGCACCATTTTTTGTTTAGCCCATCATGCATATCTTCAAAAGCAAGTTAAAGTTCTTCTAAGGAAAAAGAATATCATTTATCTCACTTTCTTCTTTGGCCATGAGACATAAGTTGGCAACTTTATTTTCTTCATTTCCTTCACTTAAGCTGCTATCATCACTTTCTCCCCATACAGCTAGCATTGGCTTTTCGTATCCCTTCTTGTAGTGCTTTTTGAGCTGTGGACAATTAGCCTTCAAATGACTTGGCTTTTTGCACTCGCAGCAAATGATTTAATCTTTCTTGTGATTGGTGTCACTTTTGTATTTGTTACTGGTTTTACCTTTGTGGCCATCTCTTTGAAGAATTTTCTTCCTTCTTATTTCTTATTTCTCAGAAACCTTCAATATTCTTCTTTCTTATTTCTTATTTCTCATAAACCTTCTAAACTTTCTTGTGATGAGGGCAATATCATCATTCTCATCACTAGAGGATTCTTCTTCAAATTCTTTCTCAGAGATGGAAGACTTGAAAGCTATTCTTTTCTTTTTCTTGTTGTCTTATTCATCATCCATCTTAAGGTTTATCTCAGGAGTCATGAGTGGCCTAAGCAGCTCCTCCAAGCTGAGAGTGGTGAGATCCTTGGTCTCTTGGATGGCTGTCATTTTGGCTTCCCAACTCTTAGGCATACACCTGAGAATCTTTCTAACCATTTCTGCATTTGTATACACTTTAGCAAAAGATTTTAGTTCATTAATAATGCCAGTAAATCTATTTAACATTTCAGAAATAGTTTTATCATGCTTCATCTTGAAAAGCTTATAATTTTGGACAAGTAAGCTAATCTTGGATTCCTTGACTTGGTTGGTTCTCTCATGGGTAAACTCAAGTCTATCCCAAATTTTTTTAGCTGTATCACAGGTAGAGATTCTATTGAATTCATTAGGGTCAAGAGAGCAATAAAGTAAGTTCATAGCCTTAGTATTCTTCTGTATCTCTCTAATGTCTACCTCAGTCCACTCATTTTCAAGCTTAGATAGTTACCCCTTTTACCACTTTGGTAGACCTCTTAGGGCCATTTATGATGACCCTCCATAGGTTGTAGTCTACAGTCTGGATGTAAATCCTCATCCTAACTTTTCAATAATTGTAGTTTGTTCCATTGAACAATGGAGATCTATTTGTGGACTGAACCTTAGGCTGAACTAGTCCAATACTAGTTGCCATAGATCCTCTTAAACGATTAAGCCACTAAGCAAGAGATCTGCTCTAATACCAATTGTTAGTCTCAGGCAACCCAAGAGGGGGGTGAATTGGGTTTTAAAACAATAATAACAATTTTAAAAACCTTTTGAAAACACTTCTTAATTTCACAAAACAAATATAGCAATAAGCAACAGTAAAAGTGCAGCACTGAAATTAAATAGGTAAAAGAGAGAAATTTGAACCAGACACTAACATTTATAGTGGTTCAACTTCTTTCAAGTTTACATCCACTCCTTAAGACTTCTCTTAATAATTTGCACTATCAACGAATGCTTTACACGCGCATTCAAAAGTCTTTACAGTTTTGAAGCTGTTTCACAAACAGCCTTGTTTTTCTAAATACACTTCAGCTCTTCTTTAAGAAGTTCAGCTCACTCTGTTAAAGTATTATAAGGGTAACTCACCCTTTACAATAAATGAAATTGAATTAGAGATTCACTCACAATCACTCCTTACAATGATTTGATAATAAATAAGCGAGGGAGTGAGAGAATTTGGGCTGAAGGAATAAATAAGCCTTTAATGATCTAAGAGAAGAATGTTGACTTTCAATGCATTTAATAGAACAATAATCCAGAAGTTTGAACCTTTAAAATTTACTCATTTTATAGCCTACTGAAGTAAATGACCGTTGGTGGTTGGTGGAGAAAATTAATGCTCTAAAAATGTTACAGTTTGAACCAGCGCCACTTTTTGAAATTCGTCGCAGGTGTCAACAGAAAGCTCCTTAGTGTCAACTCAAGTTAGTCTTGGCCTTGGTTCTTAGACAAAAGTGTCGACTCATTCTTCCTGAGGTGTCGACTAAACTTTTGGATTTTCATCACTCATACCTTGGTGTCGACTCATCGTACATTTGGCGTCGACCATTTCATTACTTTAGTTTTCCAGTTGGAACCTTGGTGTCAACTCATATCAGTGTTGGTGTCGACTCAAGGTTTCATGTCTGCTCAAGTGTCGACTCATGTCTTCGTTGGTGTCGACTCAGTTGAAAGACTTTAGTTACTGGAAATTCGGTGTCGACGCTGCTTGTCGTTGGTGTCGACTTCGCCATGCAACTTTGGCTACTGGAATTTTGGTGTCAACATTTCTTGCTTTGGTGTCAACCCAGCCAGTCCGACTTTGGCTACTGAAAAATTATTGTCGACACTCCTCATTTTGGTGTTGACCAAGCCAGTCCGACTTTTGGCTACTTTAATTTTGGTATCGACCCTTATCTTCATTGGTGTTGACCCAAACTCGTTTTTCGGAAAGTGCCTTTGTGTCGACTCATCTGCTCGTTAGTGTCAATACATATTGGTCAGAGTCTAGGGGATGACTTAATGTCTTGGTGTCGACTTATTGCTTCGTTGGTGTCAACACACTTTGAGTTTCCTGGATGGTGTCTAGGTGTTGACTCATATCATCTTTGGTATCGACACTAGAATCCAGAGGTTCGTAGAATCACTTGGTGTCGACTCATGTCTGCATTGGTGTCGACACAAATTGATTTCCGTCAAAGTGCTGGAGTGTCGACTCATGCGTATGTTGGTGTTGACTAATCATGCTGTTCGGGCCTTGACTTGGCGTCGACACAGGTTGTAACCAGTGTCGACTCACTTTGGATCTCAGTCCAATACTGGAGGTGTCGATACAATCGATCATTAGTGTCGGCACAACCTGTTTTCCGGTAACGTCTCATGCAAAGCGGTTAAAAGGTGTTGAGCCTAAACCATAATGGTGTTGACACACTTGAGTTTGTCAAGCGTGTTTTGTCTATAGGTGTCGATCCGAAAGTCAATTGGTGTCGAAACAAAACGTTTTGTTCAAGAATACTAAGTGTCAACCCATTTAGCGCTAAGTGTCAGTACAAATGGCATACGGTGTCGACATATTTGCGTGTAGTGTCGACTCAACCTTTTTGGAAAACATTTAAATATAATATCTTTTTAAACTTTTAATTAGAAAAAGCAATTTAATAAAATCATCAACATCAATTAAAATGCCCTTGGGCTAACACATGTAAAGGGCACACTACCTGACGGGAAACTTCCCCCCAAAAGGCCCACCTTTGTTCTGCATTCTTCTTCCAAAAATGCCTTAATAAAAGCTGTCGCCGTTAACTTTGTAGACGACATGTGAGCAATTGGACCTCATTAAATGCAATCCGAGACATCAAGGAGGCAATTAATAAAATTGAAACTTCTTGGACCACATTGACAAAGTGAGAATACTTAAGGACCATACATTTATTTTATCATTTGTATTATAATGCATTGGAATGTTAGTAAAACAAATGTAACTATGAAAGAGGAGATTAACCAATCTATCCAGGTCCACGTGCTGATACCCAACTGTTGATTTGAAGGTCCGGGAAGGGATATCCTGCAACTGGCATTTATCACAATACACATCCTTGGCCAGAGTTTGGTCAACGATGGACCAAACCAATGTTGTTAAGCCTCTTATCTATGAGTGAAAATTGCGACTGGGAAGTTGAAACTGAATAGAGTTTTTGTGATATTAGTGAAACATGTGATATTTGTGGTTGCGAGCGATGCTGATTTCAAACAATTTAATGTCATTAATACCCTCACTTGATAATGCAAAGTAATTGTTTGAGTTATGAATTATTAGTTTTCTTAAGGAGTTTTTGGAAGAACAAATTAATGACAGAACTCGAAAATTTGTGTCCACACCAACTTGCCTTTTCCCTTTATAAATTAGTATAGATATAGATGTCTTTGTACATTCACACAGTTATAATTATATTGAATTTATTATTTTTAATCTCTTGTGGATATGTTAGACCCATATGTTTTGAGATTAAGTTCACAGTTGTTCATTCCTGGAACTTTTTGGAAGTTCTCCCCTCCTTCCATCAGTACCTAAGACTGACTTCGGTTTTCATGTAGTTTTGCAAGTCATCGGTGGAACCAATGGGTGAAGAGAGTGATCATGTGCACATTACTGCTCTGTCCGATGCATTGGGTGTGCCGATCCGTGTTGTATATCTTGACCGCAGCTCATGTGATACTGCTGGTGTCAGTGTAAATCACCATGATTTCATTCCTGCTGCTGGTGATATACCCAGTGCTACTGCTGGTGGCTCTGAGGCCATCAAACCATTTATTACCCTGTTGTACAGACCGGGTCACTATGACATTCTGTACCCAAAGTGACATAATCTTGCCTGTTCGGGTAAGCTGATGGTATTTTGTAGACTTTTTCAGCGGTGATTTGGTTTCCATGTTGGGTTATAAAATGTTTCCGACATTTGTGGCAATTGACGGCTGCTTGCCAATCACACAAGCTTGCCCCATAGGTCCCATACTACATATCATCTCTGCATCTTGTCCCCAAAAAAAAAAATTCCAAATATTTATTAATCTATAATGCTTTCAACATTGGCATGCAGCCAGCTTGGTACTGTGATGCGACTTTTTTTTTGGTGATATTAGGAAAAGGGCTTAGAAATGTTGATGATTCTGGAGTATTTGTTCCCTTGGTATTATTTAGAGGATTCAAACTTGGAAGTTGATGCATTTCTAGCTCTTTCACTCACATACTTGGGGGTTGCATTGCGTGATAGCTCTTGATTGGCGTTGATCACATTTCTGATTTCTTGCTCAGTAAATGGTGCTGTCTCTAAAAAAGTTTTGATCTGTTGGTGGCAGGAGGACGATAACTGGGAAAGACGACGCTCAAGTTCGTTCATTTCTTCCTGCTTCTCTGCTCTGAATTTGATTAATGCACAAGACTTTTGTTCTGTCAGGACTTTGGGGTTCAGCTTCAGGTTTCAATTCGATTCGGGATTGTAACAATCTGACTTGAACATAATTACTCTCATCCTCCACTCTTTTTTAATCATTCAGATAATGATGAATTTCTGAAATAAAAACGATACTCTCTACTGACAGGTTGCTGACAGTTTTGTTAGCAATATTGGCTTACGAATTTCCAAAAAAAAGGGAAAAAAGAAAACATTTGAGAAAAAAACCAGTATCAATATATGCAAAGGTGATAATAAACTATGAACATAACTAACAGAGGGCAGCTACAGAGCGGTGACCATTACCATTGTTTAAGCAGGTAACCAAAACAAGTGGTCAACAAAAATGATTAAGACAATGCTAAGAAGATCAAAGTGTTATACTTCGGCTAGTGCTTTCAATAAAGATGACGAAACCGGCATTCTCAATTGTTGTACTTGGAACCCTTCCCTCACTAGAGTTGGGCTACTCCACAGTGGTAGCCAGATCGAAGAGCAGATGCTAGTGATGGTGAATGGGTTTTGTTAGGTCAATGTGGTGAAGTGGTTGCTCAGGTGTCCGTTTGGCACATTAAATTGTTAGGTCACTAGGTTATTATGTCAGCAGTTGCTTTCTTACCCATGATGGATTAAAAGCTTGAACGACCTTCAACAATAGTGTCCTTAACCATGTGGTGAAGTGGCTGGCTCAGGCATCGGTTTGGCACATTGCATTGTTAGGTCAATGTGGTGAAGTGGTTGCTCAGGCGTTGGATCGGCGCATTGTAATGTTAGGTCAAATTCTAAACGATTTTGAAGGCGGCGGCCATGTATCAACAGACCAACAGACGCTGCTCCCAGAATGAAAACACACTCAAATTCTTGGACTTGTGACCACAAAGTACGAAAATTAATAGCGCTCATCAAAATTAGAGGCCACAATACCAATATTTGCATCCGCTATTCTTCGTCGTCTAGAAAAGCGACTGTATGTAATCAAAACTTGCAATCATGAAACTAGACTTCCCTTGGACTTGAATTCATGATTTTCTGGGATATTTATAACATGTTTAGGCTCAACTTAGCTATGGTGGAGCTCTAGTTGTTTTTATAGTTTCTAGCGGTTCGCAATTGTGAAGGATTGAAAATTTGTAGTTTACCCTTTTTAACCTTCTTAACTGTTTTAAAATAAAATGTAAATGATGAAAAAATCAAATTACTTTTGGAGTTGTTTTATAAATAAAATATCACAAAATGTTTCACCAACTTAGTGTTTTCTGTTGGTAGTTTAAGCCACAAATTTTCAAATAATAAAGATCAACAGACTTTGGATATGGTTAGCCAAAAATTTAATTTTAAATTATTTAACATAATTTTGCTCATTCAAATGAGTTTTTATTATGTAGGTCGGACTCATTAAAGATAAAATATATCTCTTAATTACATCTCTTGTATGAAGAAAAAATTCTTTTATTTCAACTATTTTGTTTTAAGTAAATATTTGGGTTCACTTAAAATAATGGGCCATTCTATGTCTTGGCACGAGCCGTGATTAGAATCAAGCGTAGTTTTTTAAGAAAAAACTTAATTAATTATTTTTATTTAGAGAATATGAAACTCAGTTAAATTGAAATTTTAATTTAATTTTATTTATAATAAGTAGATGGCCCATTATTTTATACTTTAAAATTTATTTAAAATTTTAATTTGGATGAATATTTGGATTCACAAATTTTATGACTGTACCCATTGAAGTTTGCCTATGTATCTAGATCGGTCACAAAATCGAATTGGAATCAAGTTAATCGCAGTTCAAAATTTTATTTTGATTTTAATTTGATTTTATGAGTTTTAATTTAAGTAAAAATTTGAGATTCAATTGGATTATGATTGTACCCTTAAGAGTTATTTACGTATCTAACTGGGTACGAGACCGTATTGGAATCAAGTAAAACGTAGTTATAATATTTTATTTTAATTTGAATTTTTAGTTTATGAATTTTAATTCAAGTAAGAATTTAAGATTTACTTGGATTAAGACTTTATCCCTTAGGGTTGCCTACGTATCCAATTGGGTACAAGACCGTATCGGAATCAAGTTAAACGTAATTTCAATATTTTATTCCAATTTAAATTTTCAGTTTATGAATTTTAATTTAAGTAAAAATTTAAAATTCATTTAGATTATGACTGTATTTCTGAGGATTGCCTACGTACCTATTGAATTGGGCACAAGACCCTAATTATGAAACCTTAACCTGTTTTAATTTTTTTGCGGCGTTTTTCAACGTGCTATTTATTGTTTTTGCTATAGCATGTTTATATGCGTTTGTGCATATTTGGGTTAAAAAATGCATGTTGGGTTAGATCTCAGAATCGTTGGGCGTTTTGAAAACAAAAAAAAAAAACTTTTAATGAGCCCTATAAATATCAGCTCTTAGATATTTTGTTAGATATTTCTTTTAATATTTTGAAATCAAACCGAAACATCTGCCTTCTATTTAAATTTTCTCGGGGCTCGAGCTTAGTTTTTGACAATCGAATGGCAGATCTTTAGTATCCTTGCCGAGGGCTTCACATTCTTGCGGACAGAATCTCATTTCGACGAATTTCATTTTTAGCCGGCTTTTTGAGCATTGAACTTTTGACTCAACGAGCTTAAGACTCTCATGTCTTAAAAGGGTGTTACGTGGAATTGTATGTGTTTTTACTGTTTAAAAATATATGAAAAATCGATTTATGTTCGAAAAATTTGGTTTTTGTTCTTAAAACGCATTTTGGGTGTTTTTGGTTGGACGAAAGGTTTTTAAATGCGTTTTTTGGTTTCTTTTCGAAGCTGTGGATTTGTGTATGTCCTTGGATTTCATAAAATGTGAGTATGGTTGTTATGATTCGGGTTTATACATCTTTTTGTGGAAGTTTTTTCTGGCGGTGCTAGGGTTTTTCGAAGTTCAGTTGACTGAAGTGGGGAATTTAGTCGACTGAAGTGGGGAGATTCAATTGACTGACCCGAGACACTGAAAAATTCGTGAAATTCCAATAGCTTTTTAGTTGACTGAATGGGGTGTTTCAGTCGACTGAACTCTTGTGTGGAGTGTTTTTCTTTCTTTTCCTACTGGTCATGATATGGTCTTGGGGGTTTGTTTTTGTTTTGTTATCGTTCTTCGGGGATGACGTTGCTATGTGAAATGAGGTGTTTATACACGGTTTTGTACATTACAACTCTGGTTTTAGACATGCATAACGAGGGGTGAAAAAGAGGTCCTGCGGTGAGAACTCACGAAAGTGCATTCATCCATAATGAGGGGCAGCAAAGTGGTCATATGGTGAAATCCCGTGAAAATGCATTCATGATGCATACTGAAGGACGAAAAGTGGTTCTGAAGATGCGTTCATTAAAACTCTGGTTTTAAAGTGGGATGGAAAAGTGGTCCTAGAGTTGTATGTGTTGCGTGGGTTTATGTGTTGCATCTATTTCCTTTTCTCAAACTATTTTGAGACTCGTGTGAGTCGATATTTGCACATCTTTTCGCATTTCGTTTTGATAATAAAAAAATCTTTTTTTTGTCGAGGCTCGGGAGAGTCGTAATATACATATTTCTTTGCTGGCATGTTTACCCTTTATTTCATGTTCGTCTAGTTTCTGTTGAGTTTTGGCTCATGGTGTGAGATTTGAAAATATTTTTCAGGTGCAAATGATCACTCAAGTTGATCTAGAGGAGCCATTTGTGGTGGAAGACCTATAGTCTTCTTTTTATTCCCTTAAGCCATGTACTACTTTACATGTTTTGGTTTTGGAACCTTGAGTTGTAAGTCTGAGGGCGATATATTTAATGCATGTATAATTTCTTATCCTGAGAGTGAAACATCAGGTTGGGTGTTGTTCTTTTCGACTTGAGTGCGGCTTTTATCCTTTCTAAAAATGTTCATGCCTCGAGGGAAGATTTTGGTTTATGTTTATGATGAGCTCTCTTTTGTTCCAAACAAACCCTCGGTAGTGGGTTTTTTTTTTATAAATGTTTTTGTTGTTCAAACGGTTATGGTATGTGTTGCGTGACCCAAAAGGGGGTGGGTTGTTACAGTAATAGAATCAAGTCAAACGTAGTTATAATATTTTATTTTAAGTTAAATTTTTAGTATATAAATTTTGATTTAAGTGAAAATTTATGATTCATTTGAATTATGCCTATTCCTCTGAGGATTGTCTACGCATTCAATCAAGAACGAGACCGTATTAGAATCAAGTTAAATGTAGTTTTAATATTTTATTTTAATTTGAATTTTAGTTTATGAATTTTAGTGAAAATTTAAGATTTACTTGAATTATGACTGTACTCTTAAGAGTTGCCTACGTATTCAATTGAGCACGAGACCGAATTGAAATCAAGTTAAATGTAGTTTCAAAATTTAAATTTAATTTGAGTTTTATTTTAATTAAGTGAAAATTTGAGATTCATTTAAATTGTGACTAAAAATTTATCCAGAAAATTATATAATTGATTTTGGCCACAAAAATGAGTTTTGTCTTTGAAATGAATTTTTGTCATGAAGTGATTTTAATATTTTAATTTTTGTGACTTTTTGAGATCCACCGAATTCATGATTTACCAAGTTAGGAACAAGTCTTTTCCCATAAATTTATCAGCTTAGGACCGATTTAAATTGTCACAAAATTAATTATTTAAAATTTATATATATTAACAAAAATTGGGGTTTTCGTCTGGAGAGTTTTGGGAGCTCCAAACCTTTCAATCTAATTTTCTTAAAATTTTGAATTAAAAATATTTTAAAATTATTTGATTGGCTATCTACTAAAAAAAAAGAATTACCAAAACTTGATATTCAAAATTTTAAAAGAGATTTCTTTAGAAGATTTCCTTAAAAGAGATTTTGTAGGAGGTATCTTTAAAAGTGTTTCTTAAAAATGGATTTTTTAAAAGTTTTTCTTAAAAGAAAATCAAATCTATTTTAAGATATTTAAAATAAGATTTGGTAAAATATATTTTTCTTTATCAAAGTTTCAAAAATGGTTTGCCATATTTTTAAAAATTTTGACAATTTTTTTTAAATTCTCTAATACATTAAAATTACCAAAACTTAAAAAGATATTTTTTAAGAAATTTCCTTAAAAGAGATTTTGTAGGAGGGATCTTTAAAAGTTCTCATTAAAAAAAAGATTTTCTAAATAATGTTTCTTAAAAGGAGATCAATTTTGTGTTAAGATATTTAAAAAAAAGATTTGGTCAAGCATATTTTTTTTATCAAAGTTTAATATGGTTTACTATATATATTTTATTTTTTAATTTTGACATATTTTTTTATTAATTCTCTAATACATTAAAACTATAGAAATATTAAAAAATGTTAAAAAGGAATCTATGTACATTTTGAAAAAAATAACTCCCATATTTTTTAACACAATAAAAAGTTAACAAGATTTATCTTTTAAACTTTTACTTTTAAACTTGAATCTATACTATATATTGTAGCAAAATATTGTGTGCCCTATGAGCTTCAAATTGTCAATGCCAATTTCTCAAAATTTTGAATTTATAAATTACAAAAAGACACATGTCATGGACGGATTGGATATTTTATTAATTTGGTATTATTTTTTATATTTAATAATGACAATTTTAAAGTATGACATATGGAAACTAAATCAATACCATTATTAATTTATTGATCAATAAGGTATTATTTTTGAACTTTTCCTACATAATGATCATTTTTAAAAGGCTTATACTAAAAATAAATTAAAATTTTAATTTTTTTAATAAAAAAACATGTTAATAAATTAATAGGTTATAGTTTTCAAATTCTACAGATTTTTTCCAATTTATTATGACATTTTTTTTATGATGTTTGCTATTTTCTCTTTTTTGCATACCTTAAATTGTTCTAAAATATAATAATTTAATTATGTTAAAATGAGTTTATGTTTCTTCAAATCTAATAAAAAATTGAGTTCAGGTGTATAAACATTTGAATTAGTTCAATAAAATATTAATTTAGACTTAAGTGTAAATGAATTATTTTAGGTATTAAAATATAATATAAATCAACTTAATAATTTATCAAGAATTTAACACCAAAAACAAAAACAAAACTACTTGTAAAAAGAAGATAATAATAAATAAAAATTAATAATAAATCTGGTTAAGTAAAAAGAAGCAAATGTTGGGCATGCGTAAATAATTGGCAATTCAAATTTTTTTAGAGTCACAAGTTTTTCTGCTTAGTGGATTTAACTGGATTTTTGGTAATAGTTTTTTTGTAAAAAAGTTTCCATAACCTTTTTAATTGTTTTATTTTTAATTGTCATAAGATATCATATTGAATACTAATCACTTTAGATTTTAAAAAGTATCTTAAGTAAAAAAAGAGTAAGTGCCAAACATATGCAAATAATTGACAATTTAACTTTTTTCAATGACAAGTTTTCCTTCTTAATGAATTTTAACTAGATTTTTTTTTTTGGTAACGAATTACACTGGATTTTCTATAACATATTTTTTTGAAATTTTCATAATCTTTTTAATTGTTTTATTTTTATTTGTTATAAAATATGCTCATTTTAAATTTTTAAAAATTTCAAAATATCACGAGCCAACTCATCCTATTTAATTAATTAGTTTTTGAAATTAATATAATTTTTAAAAATTCTATTAATCATCACATTCCATTGATTTTAGAATTATTTTCCAAAAGTTCTAAAACTTATAAAATAATATTACTTACAAGCATTGATAAATCTTTTTTTAATTAATATATGATTTAAAGCTAATTTAACTGATATTTTTAAATTAACTATTAATCTGATATGCATTACAATAACAATTAATAAAAAAGTGATTATATATATTTTTTATTTTTTTGTTAGAATAATTAGTTGACTTTCATTCCCTATGTGGTTATTTATAAAATTTAATTGTGAGAATTTTTAAATAAATAAATAAGTTTATAATTATACTCTATAATTTTTTTAATTAAGACCCCGTGCTATGCACGGGTTTATGCTGGTATTTTAGTAAGTTAATAGGGACTAAATTTAAAATCGATAGCGACTAAATGAAATTTAAAGTCGACAACAGCAATTAATTTAAAATCGATAACAATTAAATTAAATTTAAAGCTGACTACGGCAAGATTAAATTTAAAGTCGACAGCAGCTAAATTTAGTTTTAAGTCAACAGTGGTTAAATTAAATTTAAAGCCGATAGCGGCTAGATTTAATCTAAAACCGACAACGGCTAAATTGAATATAATGCCGACAGTGGCAATTAGATTTGAAGTCGACGGCGGCTAATCTTAATTTAAAGCTGACAATGACAAATTTTAATTTAAAACCGACGACGACTAGATAAAATATCTTTTTTAATGAATAATTTAATGCTTTTGTCGTAGTTAATTTAGGTTCTAAAAAGAATATTTAAAGCTGATTACAGCTATTAAATTTGAAGCTAGCGATGGTTAGATAAAAATATATATTTTTAAATGAACTATTTAACGCTTTTATTGCGGTTAAATCATGTTATAAAGAAATATTTTTAGCAAATTTAATAATATTTAGAATATCGTTTAACAATTTTTGTTACGGTTAAAACAACTGAGTTATAAATAAAAAATAACAATTTCTTTTGTTCTCAAACATGGTTTAGGAGAGAGAAAGAAAAAAAAGAAATATAGAGAGAAAAAGAGCCAGGAGAGAGAAACACCTTTTTCTTCCTAAAGTTCTTCTCCACTCCTTTCTTCCCTTTTCTTCTCTGCTTTTCTCCCAAAAATTGTTGTTGCCCCCCTTTTTTCCCACCAAAACTTATCTGCTCCTTGCCTCCAATTTGCCTCCACGGGTAACTATTTATATAGGAAGAAAAGGAGCAACTAACCCACATTTGAAGTGGTTAGTTGTTGGAGCCTATTGCTAGCTTCTTGCTAGTGGTGGGAGATGTGGGTTTATGCTCTCTCTCTCTCTCTCTCTCTCTCTCTCTCTCTTTTATATATATATATATCTTATGCTAACTTCTTGAACATAGACAAAGATCGGCTTTTTTTAACGAGATAAATTTTATTGGGAAACAAATATTTATTTTTTAATTATGGTTGTATCCGATTTTAACACGGGACTGTCTATGTACCCATAGTGAGATCAAGCCTTTCGTAGTTCGTTTTTTTTTTTTGTTTTTTGTTTTAATTGTACACAGTTTAAACTCATGTGGGTCAAGAGTATCTTGCAGTTTAGGTTCGTGTGATTAGAAACGTAACTTTTTTTTATTTATCATGCAGTTTAGGCTCATGCGATGAGGAGTGTAATTTTTTATTTATCATGTAGTTTAGGCTCATGCGACGAGGAGCATAACTTCTTTTTTCTTTGTATCTTGCAGTTTAAACTCGTGTGACAAGGCGCATAACATTTTTGTGACATTTTCAACTTTTATTATAAAAGAATCATCTTAAAGTTACGACAACTTAATTGGAATAAGATTCCTCTATCACGAATTCACCAACATTTATCATTTCTTGAATGATATTTTTAAGAACATAACATTCCTTAATTTGATGGGAAATAATCCTATGGTACAGGCAATACTTTGGATCATCAATCTCGTTAACCTCTGAAGGTCTTTTTGGCTCAGACAATTTTATAGCTTTCTCGTCTATAAGCTGAGTAAAGATGGCTTCCACATCATCATCATGAAAGCTATATTTCACATTCTTTCTTTCTTTAAAAGACAGTTTCTTTGCTATCTCTTTGTTTTTACCAGGACGATTGTCCGTTTGTTCGTATTGATAAATGTAACCATTGATTCTCCATCATAACAAGCTTTTAACTTTTGAGATAAACTCTTTTGTCGAGCAATTTGTCTTTCAACAATACTTGCTTTTGATACAAGAGCATCAAATGTTTAGGGCTCTGTAGTATCCATAAATGTTGTTATTTTTAACTACAAGTTATTAGAGCACATCTGCATAGTAGACTGTCCTGTTAGCTTCTCTGAGTATTGTAAGTTCAGACTTCTCGATCTTACGATGAACTCATTTACATTTGCATCTGGCTTTTGCCTAGCATATGCTAAATCTATGATGGACACTTTTTTTCTTTGAACTTATAAATTTGGCAAAGAATTCCCTTTGCATATCATCCCAAGATAGGATAGATTCTAGTTGTAATTGCGTATACCAACTGAATGTTGCTCCTTTGAGGGATTTAACAAATTGTCTTATTAGCAAAGCATCTGATTGGGTTGACTCTCCACAAGAAGAATAAAAGTGAGCCAAATGTTTCTGCGGTGACCCATTTATTCCATCAAACTTTTCAAAACGTGGCTTTTGATAACCAAGTGGGAATGGAATGGTATCGTAATGAGAAGAATATGGCTTTTGATATCCAAGAACAAGAGGAGTCATAGATGCTTAAAACCCTTTAATTCCCTCTGCGATCAGTGTTTTAAGATCAACTCGTGTTACTGATCTTGGTGTTTGAATTTTCTCGACCATTTTTACATGTTCGGGTGCTGACGATTTTGCTTGTTTGGCCCCCTAACCAACTAAAACAACTATTTCAGTGTCTTTTGCAGTTAGTTTTCGTTGCATTTCTTGCAATTGTTCCTCCATTGTAAAGGTACTAGTGGCAAGAATAAGCATGTCATCTGAAAATTGTTGGAGGCAAACTGCCAAGATCATTAATTTGTATACGATTTTTCAAAAAATAAAAACTGGATAGACAATTGCCGAAACAGGTTCCAGATAAAATTTTTTTGATGTCGAACGATCAAAATAAAAATTCGTTCCACCACAGTTAATTTAGATGAATACCTTTCAGTCGTTTCTCCAACTACAAATTTTGATTCTCCAAGTTAAAACTCCGAACAAACCTTTTATTGTATTCCTGATGCAATTTCCGAACGTAGTGTGGGTTACGATCTTTCGAGAACCGATACCGGCAGAACCTGGACAATCTTACTCTTGAAAGACAACTTATGAATTTGGTTCAGTCTATCCGCGTATTTATAGGCTACAGCATGGATCTTGTAGAATAATTATGACATAAACTTCTAGTGTGACCTAGATATCCTTTCAGCGGTTTCTGCAAATATGCGAATTCCTCAGCAGTTTCTGTAATTATGAAAATCTTACAGTAATTTTTGTAATTTTCATAAAATACTAAATTACAGTTTATACTATAAACAACAAATTTCGTGTCCGAAAAATCGCGACAGAAAATTGTAGAAACAAATTAAAATTTTATTAAATTTGTAAATGGATTACAATTTTTGGTAAATGTCTAAATAAAAAAAAAATAATTACTTGATTCTTCTCTTCAAATGTTGATTCGATGGCTTGACAGCGTGCTCCCGAATAAAAAAGCGAAATATCCTTCGAATTTGGTAGAGAATGATGAAACTTCGTTAAGAAAGATTTTCAAGGTTTTAAAACTTTATTTACAGAACTCTCTCGGTTGTTTTATAACTCCAAATGTTATATATAAACTTCTCTTCCATCTGGTAGATGGCACGCCTATTTATAAAAGTGTGAGGGATAGAGTTATGAGAAAACTTAAACTCTTAATAATTATTTATATTTTATTTATTTTAAAGAGATAATTATTTAAACTTATAATCATTTCTTTTTTTAAAGAGGTAATCATTGAATAGCATAATTATTTTTAATTTTAAAGAGATAATTATCTAGACAAATAATTATATATATTTTTTAAAAGGATAATTATTTAGTAGCATAATTATTATTTTTATTTATTTTTAAAAATAATTATGTACTTTTAATTTGATTTAGAAAAAATATTTATTTTATTCCCATGTGCCAAGTGGTTTGATTTAATTACGTAAAGGTTTGTCATATGAAAAAAAATATACCATTTTATACGTGGTGCCATGTAATTGGACCAACGGTGAAATTTGATTTGAAACTGCTTTAACACGTGGCAATATTTGATTTGACAATAATCGTGTTATATTTTTAGGTCGTGAGACACGTATTAATTTATGGTATGCTAAAATTTGTATACCTACAAATGCCCCCTCGAGATTTGCTTACATTCATGTGAGAAAGTCTCGAAATTTCATAACAAGTGTTTTGCTTCTTTTTTTTCTTTTTTTTTTAACCCGGCAGAATTTTGCTTTTGACGAAACTCTTAATTTCCTTATTGGAATGGACTCGTGGGAATGAATTTTAAGTCCAACCGAAAGTTGGTATTAGAATTGCAACAGGATTTGATGTTTTGCTATTCACTGGAATTAAATTGCATCAATTTCAGCAACTCCTTTAAGAATCTGTAGGTGATAGAATTCTTTGACTAACCAAACACTAGTCGTAGAATTGGAGCAAAAATCCATTACTTTGTATTATAAATACATGCCCACGAGTTTTCCATGGCAGACAATTGTGAGAGGATCAAGATTATTTTGTTATCTAATTAATGGTTAAGAACTCGACGAGATTGAAGATGATCGAGCCTCCGAGTCCTCCGTGCTGGTATACTTGTAAAACAAGCCTCTCGATCGATGGACGATAAGAGACCCACCGACGCCTAAGTTAGAGGACTTTTTCAAAGAAAAAGTCAAAAAGATGAAGTGATGATGCCATACTTTTACCTTGAGCTAGGGTGCTTATATATAGAGAAAGTGAGAGTTAGTCCTCATGCCTTGTCATTCCACTTTTAGAGAGTGTTTGGTTACATTTAATACCCTTATCAGTTTTTTACCACTACAAATTGAATTTCAGATCAAGAAGAGTTTGGGGATTCAACTTTGCCAGAGGTAAAGTAGTCATGCCTTATTCTTTCTCTCTTTTTTTTTTTTTTGATAACCTGTTGTACAGTTACCATTTATG
>JAULJZ010000024.1:7662057-7676599 GCA_032270985.1 Heliamphora pulchella
GGTTTTTCGTTAAATTAAACGAAAATTTTAACGGTTGGGGTCTCTTTGATGTTAAAATCAAATCTGAGGGGGTGTTATTGTAATTTTTGAAATCACAAGGGGGGTTTCTGTTTTTATCAGAAACATCAGGGGGGTCAGTGTAATTTACCCTAATATATAATGATGTGTGGGTAAAGGAGGCTAATTACCTCTCTGAACTCTCTCTTCTCATTTCTTTTCTTTTTTCCTATCTCTTCTTCTTCCTTCTTCAAACCCTAAATCTATATTTTACTATTTAACTTGGTATCAGAGTCTCCGATCTAACCTTAGAAGCATTGTAAAGCTTCCGTCCTTGTCGCACAGAGAAAACAACGCGCTGACGTCATATTACGTATGATGACGTTAGCGCTTGTACGGATGACGACGAACGTCGCTCCTCTGGTTCAGATCGCCTCGATCTACTGGTCCTTCTGGTGGTTTTTCCTTGATTTATTGAAGAAGATTGGGGTGTTCCATGATTTTTTGAAGTTTTCGCAATTTTTTGGAATCCTAGGGCTTCGATTTGTTCTTCGCGCCTTTGATCTTGGTTCTTGGTGTTCGAGCTCCAACCTATAGGTGTCGAATCTCTCTCCTCATGTCAGATCTATGCTTGTTTGGTGCTTATGAAAGGGGTTCAATCGATTTTTGGATTCTTTGAAGCTCGGCGCCGACTATTCTCGACTTCACAGTCTACGATCTTCTTTGTTTCTTGCCATTCGGAATCCACTCTATAGGTGTCGAAACTCATGGTTCTTGCTAGATCTAGGCTCGTTTGGTGATTATGGAGGTTTCTAGGTGTTTTTTTGCTATTTGAAGGTCGGTGCCCCCTTGTTTTGCTTCCATGCTGCAATTTTTTTTTCTTGTTCGGCTCTTCGTCTCTTGGAGATAAGGTCTAACTCCTTACTTTGTTCCTTCGGTTGTCCTTCTTTTGGCGTTTGCAACTGCTTGGTTGATTATTAGTGTGCTTTTGGTTGATTTCTAGTTGTTCGACTTTCACCGGTTGATTTCTGAATTGATTACACTTGTTTCTTGAGTTGCTATGACTGAGACAAAAATTAGTGATCTTAAAGATGGCGACTTGCCTCGATGTGTCACTTTTAAATGCCTTAATGGTGTTAATTATTTGGCCTAGGCACATGCCTTTAAAATTTTTCTTAAAGACAAACAGAGGTTGAAGCACATCATTGATCCTCCTCCACCCAAAGGGGATCTTACTCTTTATAGTTGGGAAACGATTGATTTTATTATTATGGGTTGACTGTGGCATAGTTTGGAGCCTCATATTGCTACTACGGTGGAGTTCTGTGATACTTCTAAGTAAATCTGGGATTCTTTTGCAGACTCCTTCTCGAACCAGAGCAATGCATCCCGTGTTTATGAGCTATATGAGCAGATTTTTGCAACGAAACAAGCTGGGAAACCTTTGTCTGAATATTATAGTAAGCTCAAAAATCTCTGGGATCAGTTATTGCAATATCGTCATTTCACTACTGATTTATAGTAACAGAAGCGCCAATGGGAGGACTTCATGATTGTCTCCTTACTTTCTGGTTTAGATTCTAATCTCCGTGGGTTTAAGGATCAAATTCTAGCTAGTGAGACTTTGCCTATTGCATCTAATGCATATTCTCGGTTGTTATGTTCCTCGTTGGGCCAATTTGCTAGTATACCTAGTCCTTATGCTTTTCCGTCTGCGTCTGAATCTTTTGCCTTAGTTTATACCAACGACGGTCATGGTTCTTTTTGTGGTAATAGTCGCAGTTATCGTGGTGGACGTAATTTTCGTGGTAGTTCTTGAGGTGGTGGTTGCAGTAGTGGTCGTGGTGATAGAAAATGTGATAACTGTGGTGGTACTAATCATACTAAACCGTATTGTTGGGCTAAGTATGAAAAACCTGATTATGTTAATCAAGTTACTGATCACACATCTCAGTCTCAGTTCTCTCCTGTCTCTTCCCATCAACTGCCTTTCGCTTCTGATTCTCATAGTGCTCTCACTACTCAATTTAGCGAAATTGTTCAGATATTGCAATCTGTTTTACCTCCATCTTCCACGGCTACTTTAGTCAATTCAGGTAATATTGAATGTGCAGCTTTTACATCTCCTTCATGGGTCATTGATTCTGGCTCTAACTCTCACATGTTTGGTAATCTATCTTTTTTTTCTCATTTAACTCTTATCAAGCATTATATTGTTAGTTGACGGTTCATCTCGACCTGTGCAGGGGACGGGTGTTCTACATCCATCTCCTTCCTTCTCCTTGCCTTCTAGTCTTTATGTCCCTAATTTTTCCTTTAATTTACTCTTTGTTAGCCAGTTAATTAAAACTTTATATTGTTCAATAATATTTTCTCCCACTTGTGTTTTTCAGGACCTCTAGACTAAGAAGATGATTAGTTCGGAGCATGAGAAGGTTGGCCTCTATTTTCTTGATGTTGCTTCGCCTTCCACTACTTCATCTATTTTGAGTGCTATAGTCTCTCCCCTTTAGTGGCATATGTGTTTGGGCCACCCATATATGGCGAAGCTTAAGTTTGCTATTCCTAATTTGAGTCATGTGTCTAGTTTTAATTGTGAATTTTGTCAGTTAGGAAAATATCACCGTAGTTTCTTTCCTACTAGTAGTCGTAGTCGTCAGCCATGGTCTTTTAATATAGTCCATACAGACATTTGGGGTCCTTCTCGAACTTTCAACAATAATGGATATTTTTATTTTCTTATTTTTGTTGATAACTATTCTCGCATGATTTGGTTGTTTCTGTTGAAAAGTCGATCGGAATTACCCTTTATTCTCTCACTTTTACAATGAAATTTATACACAATTTGGCAAACGTTTCAAGGTTATTCGATCTGATCCAGTGTTGCTTCCTTTTGTGTTGATTGTGGCATTATTCACCAAACTACTTGTGCTTACACGTCTCAACAAAACGGTGTTGCTGAACGCAAACATCGTTACTTGTTAGATGTTGTTCGTACTTTATTGTTTCACACTACGGTACCAAAGTAGTTTTGGGGTGATGATGTTTTTACTGCTTGTTTTCTTATTAATCGCATGGCTTCTATTGCTCTCAATGGCTAGTCTTCCTTTTCTTTGTTATATCCGAGCTCCTCGCTCTTTCCTCTCACTTTTCGGGTTTTTGGTTGAATTGCATTTGTACACGTTCTTGATCCCGGTCGTGATAAATTGTCCCCTCAGGTTTGAAAGTGTATTTTTTCTTGGTTACTTACGTACTTAAAAAGGTTATCGATGTTATCATCTCGAGACCCACCGGTATTTTGTTAGTGCTGATGTAACCTTCTTTGAATCAACACCTTTTTTTATTTCTTCCAGTCTCCCGTTGTCATCTGATCTCATATGTTGTCGTGAGGGGGAGTCTAATTCTTCTCCTACTCTACCCCTACCTATTTCTATGCACCCTCCTTCCTCTTTACCTACTTATTATTTGCAGTTATATCAACGATCTATGACAGGTTGTCCCTTATGGCCCAAATTCATCATCTTCTTTGGCTGAGGCTCCTGCGTCCTCACCCCCTCCATTCGCTTTCTCTGACTTGCCTATTGCCTTGCGTCATGGTAAGTGTGCATGTACTCAACATCGTATTGCTAATTTTTTATCTTATGATTGTCTCTCTCCTCTCTCTATTCTTTTGCTTTTACCTTGTTTATTTCTGTTCCTTCATCCTATAAACATGCCATGTCAATGTCTGGATGGAAAAATGCTATGGATGAAAAAATGAGAGCTCTTCATCATAATCACACTTGGAAACTTACTTCTCTTCTACCAGGGAAGCAAGCTATGGGTTGCCGCTCGGTATACACCGTGAAATACCTTACTTCGATGGGTTTGTTGAGCGCCTTAAGGCTCGGTTAGTTGCTAAGGGGTACACTTAAACCTATGGTACTGATTACTTAGAAACTTTTTATCTCGTGGCTCGTCTTAATTCCGTTCGCATCTTTCTTTCTGTTATGGTTAGTCATTCTTGGCCTTTGTATCAGCTTGATATTAAAAATTCATTTCTTCATGGCGACCTTTAGAAAGAGGTATATATGGACCAATCGCTTGGCTATAGTGTTGCTGGTAGCAGGGTTCTAAATAATGGCCATTGCATAACGGTATCTTGGAGTATCGATTCCGTTTCGCTACTCTGTAACGGTTTTACAGAGAATCTCATGGGTATCACCTGTTACTCCCGTTACGTAACGGGTATCAGTAGGGTATCGGCTTGTAACGGCCGTTATAGCCAATACGGCCTAGGGTTACCAGAAATCGCACCAAAGGTAGCGACTAACATGAATCAAGGAAGTTAAACCAGATCGCAAGGAGTTAAACTGACCAGAAATCTGTAAGTCGTCGTCGATGGGTCTTTCAGTCGTTGTCGTCGTCATCGTTGATGGGTCTTCCAGTCGTTGTCGATGGGTCTTCCAGTCGTCGTCGTCGATGGGTCTGCCTATCATCGGCGTCGATTGAGTTTCAAGGTGATTCCAGATTGAGATGGAGATTGAAATGGATAAACAATAAACACGGTTTGCTGGAGTTTAGATTTTAAGTGGTAGCTGGAATTGATTTGGTGTGGCTGAATATTTTTTTTATCTTGTGTGCTATTTTTTTTAAATGATATTATATCCTATAAAAAGCTGTCATGTATTTTTTATTTTATTTTTTTATATGTAAAAAAGTTTATAAACACATTTGATTATTACTCTTATTACGTTGGAAAAGAATGCTAATAGCTGGGATATCTTTTCTTTTAACCAATAATAGATTACAAAAGATTTTTTAAATAACAAAATATTTTGGTGGTGTAATTGGTGTTCGCCTCCTAATTTTTTTTTAAATAACAAAATATCTTTTCTCTAGAAAATTTATTTATTTTGTGTCCAAATAGCAATTAAAAACAACTACAAAAATTCAATTTGTAGTAAATAAAGCTAGAATATGTGCATCAATGAGTTTGATGCCATTTGCTAGCGCTTGAAAAAAATTCACGTCTGCAGTGCCCGATTCCCGTTACAGGTTGGCTGATACGCTTAATATCCGTTACACGCGACCGCGATTGTTACGCTGGCCAATACTGCGATTTAAAATCTTGGCTACTAGTGCTCATGCTGTGTGTTGTTTGCATGAGGCACTTTATGGTTTAAAACAATTTTCTCGTGTACTTACCTATGGCTTTCCACATTCTATATCTGATCACTCTGTATTTATTCGTCACTTTTCTGGAGGCACTATTGTGTTAATTGTGTATGTTGATGATATTTTTTTTTCGGGTGATGCTGCTGGCATTCTTGATTTGAAAAACCACCTGGCCACACAATTTCATACTAATGACTTGGTTGCTCTTCGTTATTTTCTTGGGATTGAGGTTGCTCGTTCTTCTAAGGGCATTTCTCTTTCTCAACGACAATATGTGCTTGACCTTCTTTCTGAAATTGGCCTTTTTGGTGCTCGGCCAGTTGATAATCCCATGGACTCTACTGTTAAACTTGATGCTGAACAGGGCAATATTTTTGATGACCCTGGTCGATATCGGTGCTTTGTTGGCAAGTTAATCTATCTCACTGTTACTTGCCCGGACATTACTTATGCAGTTGGTGTTGTGAGCCGGTTTATACATGCTCCTCGGCAACCACATTTTGAGGTTATTTGTCGTATCTTATGCTATTTAAAGAGTGCCCCTCGGCTGTGGCTTACTTTATCAACTATCTGATTCTTTGACTGTTACTTGGTTTAGTGATGCTGATTGGGCCCGTAATTGAGCTGATAGGGGATCTACGTCGGGCTATTGTATCCTAGTTGGTGGCAATTTGATTACTTGGTGCAGTAAGAAACAAAGTGTGGTGGCTCGTTCCAGTGTTGAGGCCGAATATCGGGCAATGGCTCACACCACCGAATATCGGGCAATGGCTATTGTACACAATATTGTTTTTATGCAATAAGTATAGAACACATGTTTGAAAGTGTATGATATTTAATTGAAAATCACTTCTGTTATTTTAATCATCTTGAGATTTTTTGGTCTATTTTAAGAATTTCTAAAGAGAACATGCTATAATTTCTTAGAAAATTTTATAGTGGGTTAATTTTGAATAAAAATATCTTGTTATGAAGGTATATATCTTTTTAATTAGATTATGCAATTATGTTTTTATTGTATAATTTGTGTTAATATTAATGTGTTATTTATTTTATTTCATAGATACAAGGTGTTTAACATGATACTTATAGTTTATGCTGAATCTTACGATTCTCGATTCGATTCACGATTCATGAAACTAAGATTTCGTTTCACAATTTGACAACTATGCCCGTGTCAACATAACACAACATGGGTATGGGTACATAATATGTGTCAGGTAAATCTATTTTTTATCGGATACGGCTAAGATCTCAATCATGGGAGAATAGTGAACATAATATACTAAAATCATATATATGGCTTATAGTTATCTTGTGTAACAAAGTTATTAAGGATAGAAACAAATGCTTGATGTGAAAAATCAGTGTGTATAAACTAATAAATACTTGAAGAGGCTGAAATACTGCCTTGTGGATTGCTACTAAACTCATTTTTTTGCCATATTCACGCATTTATATCTAATTTTTGAATATTTTATCCGAGTCCACGTATTCTTAGTTTTGAGTTTTTATGTGTTCGATCTCTAGATATATACCTTCACCTGACACTCGTACTTGAGTCTGTGTAACAGCTTGGAATAGCAAAAAGTAGTCGGTGATTGCTTGGTTTACTACTGAGGCTAAATATTGTGCTATGGCTCATGGTACAGCTGAGATCGTTTGACTCCTGTTTGATTTGAATGCCTCTTTCACTTCTCCTACCTCTTTTGACAATAAGAGTGCTATCCAGATCGTCTACAATTCTGTGTTTCATTCATGAGTGTACGAAACATTGAAATTGATTATCACTGCATTCCCTTTTGTTGGGTGCTATCGCTCTCCCGTTTGTTTTCTCCTCTCTGCAACTTACTAATTTCTTTTAGAAGATTCACACTATTGGTCATTTTCTTCTTTTGTTGAACTAACTTTCGATGCGCTCGAGTCTCGCTTCGTGAGTTTGAGAGGGGGGATGAGAGTTTATTTTAGTTATTTTGTATATAACTAAAGGTTACTTTTGTCTTTTATTGGTTTATTATGGTTTTCTTAGAGTTTTGCTCCTTATTTATGTCTTGAATCCATCATTAGTTTCAATTAGATTTAGTTTTCCTTTTTGTCTCGAATTTGTATAAGATGGATGTTCATGTCCACAATATCAATTCATGCATGTCCACATAATAAAATGACATAAAATAGAGAGATGGACAACAGCATACATGCAAAACTACAATATAGACTCGTATCTTTGGCGATTCAAGCACCTAAGCTTCAAGCATGCTCAAACTAACATTTAGAGCTTGAAATTTGCAAGAATATGAGCTAAGAAGAGGGATTTAAGTTCTGGAATTTCTACCTTGATGGCTAGAGAAAGATGCTAGAAGAAGTGGTGTGTGGTGGTAGTAGGACTTCCCTTCCTCCTCTAAGATCATTAAGAGCTTGATCTTCTTCTATGATTGCTCCCACACTTACAATTCTCAGCACCTCCTTTCTTCTATCTTCTTCTCACCATCTCTTTCTCTCCTTTCTTTCTTTTTGTTTCCCTCTCTTTTACCTCTCAAATGGCTGGCCAAGCAAGGGGGATTTTAGGGGCTTTATATAGGCCTTGAGATAGGGGGTATGGTGTCATAAAGGGAAAGAGAACAAAAATGGGAAAAAGAAAAGAAAAGGAATCATGATTGGGTTAAAGGAACCTAATTTAAATTAAATTAACTGGGGTGAAGTTATGTTAACCTAAGTTAATTCTCTACCAATATATATTTATATAGTCATGTATATCTATGTTTTATTCTACTGAAATGGGAAAAAAATGAAAAAGAAATCAAATTTTGTGAGTGGCCCATCAATTTTTAGTTTAAATTAAATTGGAAATAGTTTTTCATGGTTTGAGCATTGTCATTCTTAAACTATAATCACGGGTGCCATAGGTGTCGTGTGTACTACTCGGGAAAGGGGTGGCTGGACATATCTTTGTGAGTGTGTGCGTGTGATTTTATTTTTAAGGACAGTTAAATTCTGAGGAATAATTAATGTTATAAGAAATAAGGTTTGGGCCTAATGTACTACTGATCAAGTCCTTATGGAACATAAACAATTAATTAAGTATTCCATGTCAAGAAGAAATTTTATGTACTTAAAAGTACTATTGATTAATCATTTTGTTCAATTTTATTGAGATATGCTAAATGACTAATTCACGAGTAAGTATTCATGTTATTAATTAAATATATTTTTGGGATAAAAAGAAAAACACTAGGTATTTACAGTTACAAAGTTTAACATATTTTTAGTCTACAGTCAATGATTCCATGTCTTGTAAATTTATAATACACTAATTAACTGTTATTTATATATTTAACAATTATGGACTTCCGATTCCGAAGTAGGATTATGCTTCAAACTTTCAGCTTACATATGTTAAACAAACAAAAATAAGTAAATATATAGTGAGAAAACAAATAAACATGAAAATATAACAATTCATTTATTTTATCGAAATTGGATGCTCATCTTCAAGTTGCACGAGTAATAAATGCACAACCTACAGGTTTTTATCATACAAAAAGTTAGGTTTTGTTTAAGTTTTAAATTGGACTAAATACAATGCTGAAGCTGAAAGGATGAAAATAAGCATATGTTGACTGTAACCGTTACATACAGTCGTATTAGTGCCATACTTGCGAGTTATGGGCATACGAATGTGAAATTCAGTCGCAATGCTATAGCCATCACAGCGGATAGCAGTTTGCCGCCCATTTTTGTAACCATGTGTCTATGGTAAGAATATTATAATAGTCTTCCGCACTACTTCAGTTTAAGCTTAATTTGGAACTGTAATGTCCCCATAAGCTAGTTCCATGGGTCTCTACAAAGCTTCACGAAGTAAAAACCAATTTATTTAGAAACTCATGTGGAAATTACTTTTATTTCTTACCTTGTGCGGGTCTTATGGATGGACTAACAGTTTCAGATTTACCACGCCGGTGAATCTGCCTAACATGATCTACTTTTTATCAACATAACAAATTTTGCTTTTTAGATTTCTTTTTATTGAATTGGCACATTGTTAAATAACAAAGTTACCCTTCTTTCCAATAGATTAAGCTTTTAAATGTGTTTGCACTGAACATTTTAACATGTTATTAAGCAGGTGATAAATTGAGTATTCAAACTGCACCATTATATTGGCAATTACAATTCTTACGTGTGTTTGACCCACGTATAGAGGAGGGCATGGCAATATGTGAGGGAGCGCGTTGAGAATGTAAATAATAAGGTTACCTTCTCTCTAACAAGTTGTCCTTTTAGATTAGTTGATTAAGGTGGCAGGACGTGGTCACACGAAATGGTTGAAACTCTAATCAAAACACCAGTTGGAAGATTTGTTTCAAGCCTTACCAAGATCTTTTCAAAACCTCAGTGATGATGCGGGAAAAGCTATGCAGAGTTGACTACAAGGTGTTGACCATGACGATAGCGATGCAGGATGATTGATGGTGTTGGGTTGACAACAATGATCTTTGATTTCTGGCGGTTGTTGAAAGTTCGTTTTTTGTGGATCTCTGCCTTGATACCATGTTAAAGTACTGAGAGGAGATTTAGTTGATTTTTTGGGGTAAGCTTTAGTAGATTTTTTTATTTGGATCAGCAGCGAAAGAATGTTTTTTAAAATAAAATTGACAAGTAAGATTAGTACATGAGACATGGAGGAGGAATTTTCTCGGAAAAAAAAAATACAAAAGAACTAAATGACTCTTTAATCTTTTAAAACCATAAACAAAGGAATCCCCTTAAAATTGTTGATATGGAGACCGAAAAAGAGGACCAGTGGCAACTAGCAAGATCTATCCCACAAAGAGTGAATGTTTTCATTTTTTCCCTCAAAAGTCCTTGTACTATGTTCCAACTAAATCACCCAAAAAATAGTGCAAGTTATAAATCCCTCAACACCATCCCATTCTTGTTAAGACCTAAACCTTTATAATTTTCTTGTAATATGAAAAAGTAGGCAAATCTGGATCAATGATAATTTTTTATCAAACAAAGATTTACAAGAAAAGAAACCTAAATAGTGAATTAACTCACTCCTATTTGTCAAGGAAATATCATTCGGAATGGACAACAAATAAACTTAGTCATTTCCTCATCGTTAAGATTTTTAAAAGACTAAAATCCCGAGATTGGAAACAAAGAAGATGATGTCATGGAAGCAATAGAGACATTATGAGAATGAAGGGAATAATTCCAATGATGGTACAAAAGATCAAAATATGTATCAACTACCCAAACATTCTCCCTAAACAAAAATACTTTCCCCATTTTGCTGTTTTGAAGGAAAACTGGGGAAAACAAAAGAAGAATGATTTGAGATATAGATTTCAGTGGTGTTTGAAAGTTTCTCCGATTAACTGCATAAGAATTCCACCCCTTAGCTTGAATCCCGTACTTGCTTTTAATAATGCAAAAAGAGTGGAGGTCAATGAGAAACCTTCATAATCACTTTCCAAGTAGAGTGATATTACTAGCTACAACATTTCCCAAAGCTAACCCCCCTTTGTTTTTTGGCCAAGTAAGAACTTTCCAATTTACCAAGTACTTGCCTTGTTCTCTCCCTTGCCATAAAAAGTCCCTCACCATCTTCTTGATATATCTTAATTGGATGTTCTGATACGTGACATAAATGACCTAAATAGCTGCCTTGCTCCATATTGTTTAATTGGGCTGTCATTTTTGTGACCTTTTGGTCGCACTCCTACCTATGGTCTGCAATGGGTCTAGGCCTCTAGCCATGTTAGCCTTTCCAAACCTTCTCAAATTTTTTGAAAATGACCCTCACCATCCATTGATTCATCCATTCATAAAATTTAACTTGTTCTACCTTTAATGTTCAATTAGAGGTTTTTCTTTTTTTTTTTAAGATTGTTTTTCTCTAGTTTGCATGCTTGATGGATTTTTCAGTAAGAACTACTTTGGTGGATATGTACGTTGTCAATCCTGTTCATAATAGTCTGGTTCTTTGCATTTATATTTTCTTAAACTTCTTGTTTGATATGTTTGCTAAACTGCAAAGTCTCTTTTTAATTGCTTGCTTGGTTTCCATAAATTTCTTTGATAATTTCCAGTGCAGGATTGGGCTGATATGCTTCTCAGGATGTATGTAAGATGGGGAGAGAAGCAGCGATACAAAACAAGAGTGCTTGAGAAATCCTTGGGGGAAGAAGCTGGGATTAAGTCAGCAACAATTGAAATTGAAGGTCGATATGCGTATGGGTATTTGTCTGGAGAGAAAGGGACGCATCGCATTGTGCGACAATCTCCTTTCAATGCCAAGGGTCTACGGCAGGTAACTCCATCATGCTGTCCTTTATTTATTTATTTTTTGCATTTCATTGGTACCTGGGTTTCCAAAGTAAAAGCATCCTTGATGTTCTTGTAAATATAAGTTTTTACATGTTAATTAAGGGCTCACTTCATTATATGTTGAAAGCTGCTTCATCGACTTCCATGATTAGTCATATAAAATACTTTGCTGGGTGGTCTGTTTCTATGTTTTGTCTACTCGTAGAGAATATGTGAGATACCTATGTCGGGCACACCTAGCATGACGGTAGGGATAGAATAGACTTCCGACTCTTTTTGTACGTTTTTCCCTTGTCCCTTTAATCCAAATTGGATTACAGAATTTCATTAAATATTGACATTCTTATGCTGACAGAATTTTATCCTATGAAATTATAGTGTGATCAGCTCAGCTTATCTTGGAACTTCCAAAACATATGCTTAGTAATCTAGGGAACTCACCTCCTATACTCTTTCTAGGATAAAGTGGTGGGACCAATTATTTCCTTGATGATTGGTTGAGACCTTGCTGATATATATTTAATAGATTATCAAGCTTAATTTTATATTATTGGAAGCAGAAAATATCTGATTACTCATGTTTATCATTTTTAGGTTATCACTAGAATCTATATGATTTAGCACCAGAGGATGAGTCATCAAAGAAGAGAAATAGTGAGGGGGTGTGGTGTGACTGAAATTATGAATTTTTAGATTTTAATAAAAAAGATGTGATTATGACTTCAAATAGAAGCTAAAAGTGTTTGTTACTGCTCTTAACTTATAGTTTCAACCAGCAAAATTGTGCTTGTTGATGTACTTGAGCTTATAGCTTATATTTGATTTTGGAAGTTGTATTTGACTGGAATCTCCTTATCATTGGCCACTGAGATTTACAAACCCCAAAGTAAATGCTGCACCTAAGTGATAAATGGAGTTTTAAAAATTTTCTTGGGGATTTCTTGGGCCTTGCCCATGCTGCCATTTAGGGAAGTGATATCTTTATCCTTTGTAGAGGACTAGGTAACCCCTGGTATTTGGGTATGAGGCATCGACAAGGTAATACTGATGCAATTTCAATTGTATAACATGTTGCCATTATATTCGGTCATTAGTAAAATTCAATTCATCGAGCCGTACCTCCATGAAGATGTGGGAAATAGCACAAGGGGTTCCTAATTGTGTCGATGAAAATCCGGGTGTCATGTTGACTTCCCTCCCAGCCTGGCAAGCAGAACGTGAAGCACATGTCAAATCCACACGCGACTATGATGTTTTGGGTTGGTGTTACCCTTCTGCCCAATAAATCGCGCGACCTCATGCAGTGCGACATTTGCTTTAATGTGTGTCCTATCAAGTGCCCCAATGTAATCCTACTTGGGACAAGTAAAATAAGAAGAAACATTGAATCCATTAGTATTAGTGTAACACATTTTAGAAGCTTAATTTTAATCGTTGTCATGATTAAGCTTATAGGTAACCTTACTCATGTAGCTGTTGTTCATACATTAAAGTGTGGGTAATACCGCCGGTTGTGCAAATTCTCGGATGCACCCCACATGTACTATACGACGTAATCCAATCGATGGACATCTGAATCAACGCATCCAACACATTATGAAATTATTTGTGAATAGTTTCTCCCTAGTGTTGAAAGCGTTTGGGTACTTCTATTGTTTGCATTCTACTCAACTATCTATAGAAACATTGCTACATGCTTCCTCACCCCCACCATATGACTAGTTGTAACCCATATATGGTTTCTAAGAGGGGACATAATGCATAAAATACTCTGATGCTCGTACGCAACGCGTCGTATATTTTTTCCGAACTCCCCTCTTACTTAGTACAACCACATTTTACTGAAAGCAAACAAAGTAAAGATTACTATTATTGCATCTTGAGCCAAAACGCTTGATTTACAATGAAAGAATACATTAAATATGTATGCTATAGAAATCGTAATAATGGTAATAGACTAACTAAGAAACCAAATCACAATAATGGAAAAATATCAATAATAATGATAGTATATTATGACAATCTCAATAATTGGAATTATATCTCCAATAATGTATTCTCACACCCTCCTTCAAACTCATGAAGCAAACCCGGTGAACAGAGAGAGTTTGTCAAGCAGGAACCTAAAACGAGCTGAAGTGTAAGTTTTGGTGAAGAAATCGACAAGCTGCAATGACGAGGAGACGAAGGGGAGATCAATAGTACTCAGCTGAAGATGCTGACGAACAAAGTGACAATTAATCTTTATATGCTTCGTGCGTTAATGAAAGACAGAGTTATGAGTTATCTGGATCGCACTCTTATTATCACAGTAGAGATAAGTAGGAGAAGAGAGAGACACCTAAATCAGAGAGGAGCAACGGAGCCAAACAATCTTGGCAGTAGCATGAGTCATGGCACGATATTCAACTTCAGCAGTAGAACGAGTAATGACAAACTATTTTTTACTTTTCCAAGAAATGAAGGAGTCACCAAGAAATACACAAAATTCAGTAGTAGACTTGCGATCACAGACATCACTAGCCCAATTAGCATCAATATAAGCCCGAAGCGTCAATGGTGATGATGAAGAAAAGAATAGGCTCTGAGAAATAGTGCCACAAACATAACGTAGAATGCGAAGCATAGCTGCCCAATGAGTGGAGCGCGGAGTATAGACAAATTGACTCACCACATGTACGGCATACGCAATGTCAGGATGAGTCACAATAAGGTAGACCAGACACCCAACCAGCTCGTAATAGACAGTGGGATCCTCAAGAGGAACGCCATTAGAAGGAGAGAACTTAGCATGCAACTCAATAGGAGTATCCACGATTTTATCATCCGTGAGACGAGCACGGTGGAGCACCTTAGTTGCATATTTGGATTGAGAGAGGTGATAACCGGTGGAGAAAGAAGCAACCTCTATACCAAGAAAGTAGCACAAAGGACCCAAATCTTTCATTTCAAATGCACGGAACAAATGCTGTTTTACTTCAGAGATAGCAGTAGAATCAGAACCAGTGATGATCATATCATCCACGTATAATAACAAAATAACCAACCCAGT
>JAULJZ010000024.1:7676699-7689361 GCA_032270985.1 Heliamphora pulchella
ACCAGAGGAAGAAAACACAATGTCAAAACCAGAGTCAGAAAACTGACTAATAGATAATAAACTAATAGTCAACTGGGGAACATAAAAGACATTAGGTAAAGATAAAGAAGTGGACGAAGAAGGAATAACAGAACCAATAAAAACAACCTGCATTGAAGCACCATGGGCAGTAGAAATAAAAATTGAAGTGGGGGAAGTACTATGACTAAGACTGGACAAGTCATGTGTCATATGATGAGAAGAACTGAAATCAAATATCCAAGGAGTGGGGGAAATATCAGTGGGATAAGAACTATGCAAACCTGAAGAGAATGTAGGCATAGCAGATGTATGAGATTGGAGCCCAAATGGTACCTGCATAGTCTGTGGTCTGAAACTGCTCAAACAGAGAATGTACTAAGGAGATTGAAGCACCACTGAAAGGCAAGAAAACCCAAATTACATGCCATAATTCGTATCTAAATTCTTGAGTCAAAAGAGAAACTCATGCCCATTGTGAAGAATTTCCATGCAATTTGGTACTATAGCTTGCAATTTTTTGTCAGCCAAAGCATAAAAAGCAAGATCCAATAGTGCCAAAACTAATTCGAAAGCTAATTCCAAATAGTACCAAAAAATAAGAACCAGAAGCCAAACAGTGCTAAGGAAGAACCAGGAGCCAAACAGTGCCAATAGTTGAACCAGGAGCCAAACAGTGCCAATAGTTGAACCAGGAGCCAAACAGTACTAAACGGAAACCACAAACCAATATTGCTGCTGGTGAGGTTGCCGGAGTACTGGAAGAGGTTCGACGAGGTCGTCGGTGTTGGTAAAGGGGTTTGGCAAGGTCGCCTGGGCTGGTAAGGAGGTTCGGCGAAGTCGTCGGCAGTCAAAGAGTCTCGGCTGAGGGTTTTCGAGGCCAAAGGGTTTTTGATCTACTGGTTTTGGGTGTCGGCGGCGACGATCGGAGAAGGGGAAGGACCCGACGAAGTCGTCGGTCCTAGTTGTAGTGGCAGAAGCCTTCTGCTAGGTTTTTCACAACTCGAGGAAGAGTAGGTCTAGGGTTTCGGCGATGATCGAAGGAGAGAGAACGACGGCGCAGAGGACAAACAACGACTAGGGTTTTCTTGGTTTGAGAAGGGTGACGACGACGCCGCAGGAAGATTGCGATCTAGGGATTCGAAGGCCAAGAGGGAATGTGACGACGTCGCAGGGACTACGATCTAGGGTTTCGAGGTGCTAAGATGGAAGATGATGACGACGCAGGAGGCAAGAGAGATCGACGGCGCCATAGAGAAGTGCCTGACAACGGATTAGGGTTACTGACGGTGGATTATGGTTTGAAACTCTGCTCTAATACTATGAAAGCAAACAAAGTAAAGACTTCTATTATTGCATTTTGAGTCGAAAGGCTTGATTTACAATAAAAGAATACATCAAATATATAGGTTATAGAAATCCTAATAATGGTAATAGACTAACTAGGAAACTAAATCACAATAATGAAAAAATATCAATAATAATGATAGTATATTATGACAATCTTAATAATGGGAATCATATCTCCAATAATATATTCTCACATATACAAGCAAGTCTAGATGCATGTTTTAGTTGTTTTATCAAATATTTATATGCACAGGTAGGATTGGCAACTGTGCCTACTACTAGTAAAGAATTTGAGTTTTCATTCTGAAGTATACACATACAGATTATCTGCTCCGAGTTTGGAGGGGTCTTTGGAAAGCTCATACGAAGATAAGAAATTCCCCAATAAAGCTTTCTAGTATCAAGACCCAAACTTATAAGTTGGGGTTGGTCAAGGGACAAAGACCCACTTATAAGTTGGGGTTGGTCAAGGGACAAAGGTTTAAGTTTTAGCTTTTGACTAGGATTAGGAATGAAGTAGCTTGTTGATGACTGATTACGGGGAGAAAGGGCGGTATTTCAGGCCTTCTTTGACCTCTCATTCGCGTCGGCAGTGGTGAACTCAGCACTAGCATTTAATAATTTTGAAATGCCATTTGTTCGTGAAACCCGCTTGACTCAGAAAGCAAATCCCAATCCATAACCCGATACTAAAATGGAAAAGAGGAATAGAGTGCTCTTAAAACTTGTTTCGTCGTTGCTAGTCTTGCATCGTTTCCATTGTTTAGACTCGCTGGTTTTGTTTGATCATATGTCCTATCATTGACGAGCCAGTTGTGAAAAAATCCTACACTGGACCCGTTATACGAACTAGGACATCGTTCTTGAACAAAAGAATGGCGAGAAACCCATTTGTGTGCACTGCCTTTGAAAGCTTTGCGAACCAAACTCGTGGGGCTTGCTTTAACCCCACAATTGCTTGATGGAGACGACAAACATTAGGTTTTGTAGAATTTTGAAAGCCTAGTGGTAGAGACATACGTTTCCTTGCAAGTCACCCTAGAGAAAGGCATTCCGTGATGCAAAAAAAAAAATCAGAATCAAGCTGTCCACTAAACGAGCATTAGAAAATGACTACTTTTTCTTTCAAAATAAAGAAAAGAAGTTCGTCCTACTAGAAGTCAATTGAAACTCTTGCCCGTGCCTCTGCTATTGGATAGGATACTTGGATCTCGACCTCGATTTCTAACTGCCCGATTATTTTTCATTCTACCTCTTGCTTGGATCTTTTTTGTACCTTGGTTAGCTTCCTATATAGCCAGTATGCCTCTATGTACACCATCTCTCTCCTCCAATTCGGTGTTTAGCCTTTTTCCTCGATGCAACAAGCTGAGAATGAGATAGAGATAGTTGAATTACATGTCATGTCTGTTCGGAGTATGTACTTGTTTCGATATGTCTCTCGACCCATGCCTGGGTCTCAGTTTATGCTCCAACATAATAAAATCTGTCTAGTAATCAATTTTGTACCGATGTAATAATGAGTAAAGACTCTTCTAAAGTACATATGGCATTCTTCGTTCCAGGCACTTCAACGCGACTCGTTGCAACTACCGTAGTGGAGCAGAGGAAAATTTGTCTGTTGCGTACCATACTAAACAAGCAATATACCGATATACTTAATGTACTAGTCAAGTAGCAAAAATGTTGAATGTACCCCTACCATCTTGCTTTGGCTGCTGCTACTGGAGCTGCTGTTTGTGAGCAGCTTTAGCTAAGCCTAACATGCTACCACCTATCCGGGGAATGCTTTGTTCAAAGTTTGTTATCTTTTTATGAAAATCTAAGACCGTCCCTTGTTGAACCCATGCGCCATCTATTATCCAAATTGATGGCCCATTAACCTAAGCTCGAATCTTTCTTTTTTAGGAATTGTTGTCGTGACCTATCCCCGGTTAGTGTCAAAACGAAACGATTGGTGAGGCATGCGATTGCATGAATGCTGTTTTTTTTTGAAATCTTAGAGTGCCACCTTTGGGCTACCTTCTCTCCCATTTCCACAATTCAAGAAGCTACTTTCGGACTACTCTTGCTTTTACTGCTTCTTTTGCTTCTTCATACAATAGGAATAGTTTTAGCCTTTGTTGCCCCTCGTTAGAGTGAGTCTACTTAGCGAACTGGTAGGACGCGAAGATTGATTAGATTGCATCAATTGCTCAAGTGAAGCAAAATGGTAATATATAGAATTATTACTTGTCCGTTGCCTGTTGCGTTTTTTATATCTCCTCAAATATTGAGTTTATTCCGCCACAAATCAATTTCGCCGCATACATTTCGAACTCACCGAAAAGCAAGAACCTTCTTTAATCCGTTGATTCACAAGAATACCGGAATTAAATGGATCAAAGTCTTTGTGATTTCTGCAATGATAATGATAGCGGTGACGCAGCGTGGGAATGTAATAGTTGTAATATAATGATAGCGGCAACCGACGTGTTGAATTGTTTTTAAAAAAATTCACAATAGGTAGACCGATACAGGTTTTTTTATTCCTAAATCACCTTTGTTGGGATTTGAAATGGTATTTGGTGGGTTTTTACTTTCTAGACATGATCCAATAAATATTGTAATTTTTATTATAGCTTTTTACTTTATGGAAAAATGTTTTACATACTCAAACCAAACCAAACTAAGCCTTTGTCCCAATCAATTGGGGTTGGCTACATGAATCTTTTTATACCATCCTACTCTGTTAAGAGTCATATCTTCAGTTAGTTTTAATTTGTTCATATCTTTCCTTAATACGACATTCTATGTCAATTTAGATTTACTCCTCCCTCTAGTGTTTTCATTACTCATAATCTTGTCACTTTTTTTAACTACTGCATCACCTGGTTTAAGTTGTATGTGTCCAAATCATCTTAATCTATTTTCTCTCAATTTATTCTCAATTGATGCAACCCTTACCATTCCACGAATTTTTTTATTCCTAATTTTATCTTTTCTAGTCTTACTACACATCCACCTTAATATTCTCATCTTCGCAATACTTATCTTATTTATGCAATCTTTTTTAGCAGCCCAACATTCTGTTTCATATAAAATTGCTGGTCTAATAGTTGTCTTATAAAATTTTTCTTTTAATCTTATAGGTATCCGTCAATCACATAAAACTTTGGAAGTACTCTTTCACTTAAGTCAACCAACTTTTATTCTATGGGTTATATCATTTGCAACCTCTCCATCTTTATTAATAATTGAAGTTAGATAACTAAAATATGCACTCTTAGGTATCTCTTGGCTTTAAATCTTTACTTTTGCACCAGTTATACTTCTATTACTGTTAAAATTATATTCTATATATTTTGTTTTATTTGTACTTATTTGAAACCCTTTTGATTCAAAAGCTTCTCTCCATATTTTAGTTTAGCATTAACTCTACTCCTAATCTCATCCACTAAGATATTATCATCAGCAAACAACATACACCATGGGACCTCATTCTGAATATGTTTAGTCAATTCATTCATAACTAAGGCAAAGAGATAAGGCCTCAAAGCCGATCCTTGGTGTAATCTTACTGTAATTCGGAATTCACTTTTTTCTTCTGCAGGTGGTCTAATTGTCGTGGCGGCTCCATCATACATGTCTCTTATCACATCAATGTAACTCTTTGTCACTTCCTTTCTCTCCAACGCACACCATATAATATCTCTAGTTATTTTATCATAGGTTTTTTCTAAATCTATAAAAATCATATGAAGATCTCTCTTCTTTTCTCTATACTTCTCTATCAATCTCCTTAGTAAGTGGATTGCTTCCATAGTTGATCTACCAAGTTTAAAACCAAATTGATTCTGTGACACTGTTGCTATTAGCCTTAGACGATATGCAGTCATTCTTTTCCATAACTTCATTGTATGACTCATCAACTTAATACCTCTATAATTATAATTTTGAATATTTCTTCTATTTTTATATATAGGTACTAGAATACTTTTTCTCTACTCTTCGGGCATTTTTCTAGTTATTATGATTTTATTAAATAATTTTGTTAACTCATTATTCGATAAACTAAATTTGTTGTTGACAAATTTAGAAAAGAGGAAATCAAATTTAAGATAAATAAAGCTTAAAATCAACTAATAGGATGGAACAAATTAACAAAACATGCATAAGATTGTATATCATTTTCCTGATTACATGCTAATAGCCTAAATACATAAAGAATAAAAGTACAAAATATGGAAAAAAGTAAAAATAAAATGATAATTCAACCACTGTAGAATAAATGAACGAAAACAGAGTTAAGATTTCAGTGCTTGAAACCATACATCATATATAATCAATTCACGTTCTACTAGCCTAATATGGAGATGTAAAAGTGTTATTATTTTTGAATTTTTTTGAAAAATTATGGAGTTGTAAAAGTGTTATAACCTTAAATCTCAGATCTTACCTAAAAGAAACAAGATCTAAACCAAGTATAAATCTTCTAGAAATAAGCTTAGAAGGTAATGAAGAATACAAGATCTACACTAAGTGCAAATCTTCTAGAAATAAGCTTAGAAGGTAATGAAGAATACAAGATCTAAACTAAGTACAAATCTTCTACAAATAAGCTTAGAAGTTAATGAAAAATACAAGATCTACCTTGTTTGAAAGAAAGGATTTGAAGCCGCTTCTATCCCAACTTGGATTTCTTGGAATTTTTTAGCCAAATCATGTAAATCAAGCTATTTCCATGTAAATTAAGGAGTTTTTTTACACTTAGGTGTTAGAATTCGGCAGCATAAAGTGGTTGAAAATCCTAGAAATTTGGCTTTTACTCATTCACATGCCGAAACTCAATACAAAATATTTAAAGGACGTAATGGCGCCATTACAGTTCATTACATGCATTACCTTTTTCGTAACAAGTACTACACGGGAATTTTTTGTACATCGAATAAATAGATGATTCGGGTAACGGAGTTGGTTAAATAGTGTTTTCCGCACATCCCCATTCACTTAAAGCCAATCTTACAAAAGGAGGAAAAAGAATCGAAGAATCTACCTTATTTTTTTGATTCCCCCAACTATCAACTTGCACTTCCTTCTAACAAGTGGCTTTAGAGTTAGCAAGCAACATTGGCCTCTTGGCAAGGGGTTTGGTATCCCCCTCCTTTTTGATCTAGCCACAGAACGACACCTGAACTCAATGCTACGATTGGATTTGATCCATTTAGATTCCACATATCCAACCAATTGGGTTCTAGATGGATCGCTATCTTTTGCTCTATCCATGGAGACCTATCTATATGAAAAGAGTTCCATTTATGAATCGATCTAGCCTATCTTCTGTCCTAATAGATGTCCCTATGAATCACTATCTTGGTGTTCCTTTTTCAAATAGTTTGTAGCACCAAACAACAAGACAAATGAGCTTCCCTGGAGCTTTAAGTATTTGTTGTCAACTCATAATTAAATTTCATATTATTTGAAGTCGTGGACCTAATTGTTTGGTTCTGTAGGCATTTTTGATAGAATAGATGTTGTGCCCAACTAAGTCAAATCAAACCAAACTAAGCTTTTGTTCTAATCAATTAGGGTCGGCTACTTGAATTCTTTTACGCTATGTTGCTCTATTAAGGGTCATATCTTCAGTTATTTTCAATAAGTTCATATATTTTCTTAATACAGCACTACACGTCAGTTTAGGTCTATCCCGCCCCTCCCAGTATTTCCATTACCTATGATCTGATACGATAGAATAGTTGTTGAATATTGAGAACCATGTACCAGTCATATTTGGGAAAAAATAGGAAACCTAGTTTACACCTCATTCCTATTTATGTTTCCATTGTTTGGTCAAATATGGTTGTTTTAGAAATGATAATAAAAAATGTTGGGATATTCAGTTGCTTATAAAAAAGGATTAGCTACCAAAAGAATCATGTTTAGAAGAATAAAGCTCAGTTAGGTTCTGTTGTTAAGGTTTTGTCCTAAAAAATCCTTTTTAACATGCTGTGGTCAGTTTTAACTTTTAACCTTGATGTGATATAGTGTGTTGATGTGGCATTATTTTTATTTATTTTGTGTGTCTCAAACTTTAAAATATCTTCATTGTAAACATCTGTTTTTTATGACATTCAAATTTTTGGAACCTACTTGTTGAGATTTATTGAACAAGATCATAGTTTTAAATAGCGGTAGCGGTTGTTGTAACAGTAACGGTGGCAGTGATACGGTTTTGGGGTGTAATGGCCGTAGCATAACGGTAACGGTAATCGAAACTGTGATTTTTTTTTTCTGGCACAGCTCACTAAAATTTAATCGATATGCTTGTTGTATTCCAAAATTATATTTATTAGAGTTTAAAGTAGTTTTGGTGAATTTTGTGCACTTTTTAGACATGATTTAACATGTTTTAATTTTTATAGTAGTTTTAAAATGCTTTTAAAAATAATGCATTATTAAATATACAAGTATAACATAAAACAATCAAGATTTAAAGATTCTAAGCTTATTTATATAGATTTTGAACAAATATTTTAAAACATATTCTTTTGAATTTATAAATCATAATAATAAAAAGTAATTAAATATTAAATATATGAATTTAACTTAAAAAATCAAGATCTAAATATTCTAAACTTATTTTGAATAGATATTAAAAAAAATAAAAAAGTAATCAAACATTAAATATACAAATCTAATTTACAACAAACAAACTCTAAATATTACAACATAGTTCTGGAATAAGTAATTTGAAAAGTATTTTTTTAAAAAAATTTAAAATATAATTATAAACTAATACAACATTAAATATAAGAATCTAACCTATAACAAATAAGATCTAAGGATGCTAATCTTATTTTGCAAAGATCTTGAAAAAATTCACCAAAAAAATAGCTTTTTGGCATTTTCGAAAGCCAAAAAATTCCAGAAATTATGTGAATTTTGCAAATCAAGCTTCACTAAGGTAAGTATGAGATTTTTTGATTGCTATGAAAACTTTTTTGATGAAAAGAGTAAAAACAATTGCGCCAAAAAATAATCTCAATTGATTCATAGTTTGAAAAGCCACTATAGTCGCTCTAATGGCTGTATTAGTACTATAGCGGTACCTCAACGGGCCTTTACGGCCTTTACGCTGCTGTAACGGCCTTTACGACAACTGTAACGGCCTTTACACATGAGATTTTTTGTCACACCGCTAACTCGGCCGTAATGGGTAACGGGATAAACCGAAACCTATACGTAATGGCATTACGTAACGATAATGGCTGATTTTAAAACTATGTACAAGATCCACATTGATTATGAAATTATGTTTGAAAAAAAACCCGGGACAGTTTCAAATTTGATTATAAAAAAAAAATCAGGCCGTCTCATTTGTGTGTATTTTATCATATTGTAATGAGAGAAAAGAAAATGTAAGAGAGAGAGAGAGAGAGAGAGAGAGATTCCTCAGTTCTAACAAACTGAATTTTTTTACCAATATTAGAGAGTGAGAACTGTCTCATTATGTTATCTAACTCAAAAAAATGGAGACATGTCTCAATTTCCAAAATGCGAGGTGTCCCAATTTGTTTTTTCAAAAAAAAAAATTATACCTTGTTCCTCGATCCTCTCGACATGCACTTTACAATTATTTCTACATTGGTATTGCTCAACAAGCCTTTGTAAACACCTTTGAGTCTCCCTTCTCGAGCTTTCCCCTCAGAAAGGTCATTCGTTGCTTGAATCACTTCCTGGAATTTGAATCTCCGAAACCCGATCCCGCTTTCAAACTCGTCATCATCAATGGCAGCATCAAGGTCTGCTTCTTTTTTCCTCCTAACCACCCTGTTTCTCCACTTGATGAATCAAAACAAGCCAAACCCATTACTCAAGGCACTGAAATGCAAGGGCCACACCAGCCACCAACCTTGTTTTGTTCTTCTAGTTTGTACGGACTAATTGTATGTACCAGTAGCTGTCACTCGACAAAGAGAGCAGCAGTATGAAAAGCCTGGTAAACTTCCATGGTTGAACTAAAGGTCCAAGAAAGAATGTTGTGCATTTCAATCCACTGCCCTGTTGCAGCCACAAAACCAGCACTAACCAATTCTGGCAGGACTTCCTTCAAATCAACATGTGAAAGCAGTCCTTGAATAATTGCATCTTTGCCTGACTCCACTGCCCAATGCCCGCCACTAGCTGATATATGTATATATATGCGCACACATTTACGTACAAGCACATGAATATATACACAAAGATCAAATTTGTATGGGAATGCTGATGTGAGAGAAAACGAGGCACAAGAAAAGAAAACCACATGAGAGAAGGAACCACACCGAATTTTGGGAATAATCAATGGGACGAGAATTTTTGGAATGTGAACAGATTTTAAGTGAACAAATATATTAATGACGAGTTAGGCATTTTTGTTATGCTATCAAAACTTGTACTTCCTAATTGCTATGCTATTTTGCTAAAGGTTGGTTGAGGAAGAATTTCAGGGCGTAAAACATAAACATATGCAGAAGGGCCGGGTATACTGTGTGTAATGATTCTACCATTAACAATAAATAATAAACTGAAAGAAAAAAGTATGGCCATTCCATTTCTCGACAAAAGACCCACACCCAAGTTCCATAGCTTTTGGTCCGCTATCCCAATTGTGATTTTCCTACCTCCAGAGGGAAAGGTCCTTCCCTTTTGGATCGGTTGTGGGCAAGGAGGGATCCAAACCCCCGACATTGTGGTTCGTAGCCACATGCTCAATGGGATCTCGAGGTAATTCACTCTATAAAACAATGCTGGGAGATTCAACATCCCCCTTCTGACTTGTGCATCACATGCATATACCGTTTCGACTTCTTTCCATAGACTGTCAAAACTCTGGTATCAGGGTGAGGTTTTTTTATTCAATGAAAGCAGATGATTTCCCTTGTAAGTAGTTCGTTCAAGGAACATAGTAAATCTGACATGAATATGGGAACAGTATGTAAGAGCAGATAAATGAGCTAAAGGTTGTTACTGGTAGCATAATAAAATATGGCATGAGCATGGAACATTATTTTAGTTATAACAGACTTCTATGCTTCTGCTTCTGTATGTAGTTAACCTCTCCCTGTCCTCTTTTCTCATCTTCAAATAACTAAAGCTCTATGTTTTAATGTTGAACTGCACACAGACAAGCTTTTCTGGTTTAGAAGTTATGCCTCTTCTTCCTGATGACATTGATGTTGAAATACCTGAAGAGGAACTGGAAATCAGTTTCTCAAGGGCAGGTGGGAAAGGAGGTCAGAATGTGAACAAAGTTGAAACTGCTGTGAGAATTACCCATATCCCCAGTGGCGTAGCTGTTCGCTGCACAGGTTATCTCCTCTTGACTTTTTTTTTCACTTGTTTGGTTTGTTTGTGAGACAGTTTAATCTGTTTGTGTGAAATAGCTTTTTACACATTTTATTTCATTGCGCTTTCTTGTGATTCCGTTAATAGAGTAAATATGGACTCGTCACATTGAGGAGCCATCTCATTAGTGATTCCGTTAAGCAACTGAAGCAATTGACTTGCATGGAAGCAATGGACTGCACTAGACAAGAGAGAGTTCCATAGACATCCTGTAGATTAAGCTTTGTAGGGACTGAAGCACCTGGAAACTTGTAAGAGGCCATTCTGAATTGATTAATATTGTTCCAGTCATTAGTTGAGTTTGCTGGCCTTATTGAGCTTCAGTTACTATCACTTGTTCTTGTTGTCATTCACAGTGCTATTTGCACTCTACTTCCGAACAAGTATATATGTCCTCACCATTTTCTGTTTAAATTTAGATAAAGTGAATTCAGACATCACATTCAGATTATGGGAATGTTGGCAGTTGTTGTTGGATCGAGATACCTGGGTGACGGAGTAACGAAATGTTGCAGTTTACTATTATAATTTTTTAACTAGAATATTTCCTGGCATGGTTTCAAGTTAGACCCTTCACCTTCGGATGCCAGATCTATTCATCTAAATTTATGCTTGCGCGTTATAGCGATTTAAATCCTAGTTAAATCTAATGTAAGATATACTCCTCAAATGAGGGTAAGGAACCCATTCATTTCAAAGCCCACAACTTGAGTACAACATACAGATCCTTTGGCAAAAAGTGTTAATATGACAATATTAGATTTAACGAAGGCATTAACCCTAATAGGACACGCAACGGTTTATTTATATACTGGAGAGAACATACAATAAGGTACGGTGTGCCCAACCACACCGGATGACTATAATAATAATAATAATAATAATAAAGCGAACACATAAAGCTAACATCCCCTGTCAATTTAGAGCATATATATCCAATATGCCCAGTTTGTCACGTATGTATCGAACCCGAGGACCTGGAACAGACTTAGTGAAAATGTTCGCCAATTGCTCTCCAGTACGAACTGATCCGAACACGATCAAACTGTTCTGATACTTATGCCGAATGAAATGAAAATTGACCTCGATATATTCCGTGCGCTCGTGAAACACTGGATTTGTTGCAATATACACTGCAGATTTATTGTCACACCACAACTTTGTTGGGCTATAGCAAGGATCACCCAACTCACTAAGCAATTGACCGAGCCACAAAATCTCAGATGTAGCCATGGCCATGGCTCGATATTCAGCTTCTGCACTTGACCTGGAGATCACGTCATGCTTCTTGCTCTTCCAAGAGATAAGATTGCCACCAATAAATATAGAAAAGCCGGAAGTTGACCTCCGATCAATGGGACATCCCGCCCAGTCGGCATCAGAATATTCTTCCATCATAAAGTGGCCATGATTACTGAAATGTATCCCCTTGCCGGGATTATTATGGAGGTATCGTAGAATTCGAACAGCAGCATTCCAATGCGGAACCCGAGGTACAGCCATGAACTGGCTCACCACACTCACAGGAAAGGCTATGTCTGGTCTTGTCATTGTTATCAAATAGTTCAACTTTCCAACCATTCTCATATATCAGCCAGGATGAGGAAAAACATCACCCTCATCAGGAAGAAGTTTGACACTCGGGTCCATAGGTGACTTAACCCCCTTTGCTTGCAGAAGCCCCGCATCAGCTAGAATATCCAGTACATACTTTCTTTGAAAAATAAAGATACCCTTTTTGCCTCGTGCCACCTCAACCCCGAGAAAGTATTTCGATTCTCCCAAGTCTTTAGTTTGAAACTGAAATTTTAAAAATTACTTCAACTTAGAAATGTCCACGGCATCATCACTTGTGATAACAATATCATCAACGTAAACCACCAATAGAATACATCCAGCAGAGGAGCACCTATAGAACACAATGTGGT
>JAULJZ010000024.1:7691863-7731522 GCA_032270985.1 Heliamphora pulchella
CAAGAAATCCCTTATTAGCCCCGACACCATACTCAAAATCACCCCTAAATACTTGTCCTATCTATTTCATGTCATGCTGGTTGTCCACACACATCGACAAGAACACACGGCACTCACAATATAAGAGCTGTAAGTTTCGAGTGAAGCAGATTGGTGAAAGAAGCTTCTTGTAATTTCCTTCTCTAAGCTTATCCAGTAACTTATACATCGTTGGAAAACTTGAAAGAGTTCATACTTCATACTAAGCTTTATTCAATGGCTTTGAATTTAAGTATTGTAAATAAAAGGCCTGTCCATAATCAATTTCTGCTCACAATATAACTTTGGTCATAATTCCAGTTTTATACCTTGTTTTTCCTGCCTTCCAGTCTTGTTATGGTCTGACAGTAAATTTCTCAAGGTTTGTTGCATTCTCAGGTGAGCAAGGGATGGTTGATGAAGCTCAAAAAGCATTGGAAGAGGCTGAAGCACTTAAGAAGGTTTTCAATTTTCTCTTAAAGAATATGTTAAACATTTGGGGCTCACGTTTCTATTGATGTTGCCTAGCTGTGGACTGTAAGATTGCAATTTATTGCTATATGTCTATCTGTCCATTGTGTATCAAAATTTTCAAAATTATCACTTCTTGCAAAATGCATCTTAAAAATGTTACTCAAAACTGGAAGACATTATTGACTTGTATATTTCAAATACAAATATCATGCCATTAGATGAAATTGGAAATATTGCATGATATTTCACGTTACACACAATCTTACAATTATTTGGTGATGCATAAATAAATAGCTACATCCTTAGGAAATTGAAGAGCGATGTGGATCATTCTACTAGCTTCCTAGATCCATATCCATGTAATTTTTGGCAAGATTGGTACCCATATTGTTAACACAGCTAAGTTTGGATGCTGCCAACATCCACCTCCATTATTCACTTGGTGTTGCAGTGTGGCAGCTTAGAAGCACTTATCAACAGTCTTGAGTGGGATATTGTGCGTTTGGCTACATGCTAAAAGCACTTTCAGGTAAAAATAAAAATTAGTATGCTTTGGTGCCCTTTTTTCCTTATATATCTATTATCATTCCATTGGGAAAAAAATAGATTAGAAAAAACTAAAGCCTCGAAACTCTTCTTGATGAGGCAGTGCTTAATTGCTTCTAGTGCCTCACCACTAGTGGGCAATCTGTGTTTTAGAGAACATTGATATGGAGGAGTTTGTAATACATATTACCGTTGGTTGAGTTTGGATCCAATTTGAGGAAATCCTATGCTTGAAGTGCATGCTGAAAGCACTTTCAGATGGAAAAGCTAGTAATGCCTTGATGCCTATGTTTGTTTTCATATAATATCTGTTATCTGTCCAAGAAAAAGTAAAAGAAAAGAAAAGAAAAAAAAACAAAAAAAAAGAACAAAAGGCTGACTCTTCTCGATGAATCAGCTCTTAGTTGCTGGTGGGGTGAGGTTGGTGGAGGTTATAGAACTATTCATAGAGCATAAATGGTATATTAGAGATAATTTTGGTATATATTGAGAACTTATTGAAACATAATTTTTAGTTAGAACTTGTTGGGAAACAAGTATTTCAAATGGAACCTAAACCAAAATCTTCCAAATTATATGTTAGCCTAAGGGTTTTTTATTTTGATTTTGTTGATTTTAATAATTCATTTTCTAAGAATATATAGATTTAAAAGGATAATATTTATATTTCTAAAATGAAAGTGTTAACACATTTTGAACTTTTGAGTTGATACCTTTAGCTAAAAGAAATGACTCAACTCTTAAAAGGATTAAAACACTTACGTATTCTTGAATGAGAATATTTTGTGTTGAACCCAATTAAATTTTAAGTCAAACACTTTTAAGCCAAAGTATACTTGAAGCATATCAAGTGTGTCAGCACTTTTGAACAAATGGTTTGACATCTTAACAGTTTTATGAAAATTGCTTTCAGGTATCAAAATTTAGTGTCGACACAAATAAGTTTTGTGTCAACACAAATAAGCCGATGCTCTCAGGACTCAAAATGAGTCGGCACAAATTGAATTTGTGTCGACACAAAAGTGCTTTCTCACTTTTGGTATCCGGAACTTTGAGTCGACTCAAATACCAAATGTGTCGACACAAAAGAATCGAGGTCACCTGCAGATTTTGGGTGTCGGCACAAAATAGAAGAGGAGTCGACACAAAAGTTTCGAGCCCGCCTGAAGAATTTTGGTGTCGACACTAAAGTCCAAACGTGTCGACACAAATATACCGAGGGTTCCTGCAGAATTTAGTGTCGACACCAAAGAAGAATTGAGTCGACACAAAGTGCCTCCTCCCGGATGGTGAAGTTCAATTGAGTCGACACCAAACCCAAAGATGTCGACACCGTGGTGTTGGTGATGAAGTTTGCAGAATTTGTGTCGACACCTCAGAAGAATTGTGTTGACCTAATCACTTGAAAATCTCTGCCCTAGACATTTAGTGTCGACACCAAAGGCTTTTGTGTCGACATATGCGACGCAGATTTAAATTCGCGATAGACGTCAACGGTTAGATTTTTGACATTTAATGCCATCACCTACCTCCAATGGTCATGAATGCACAATAGCTTATATAAGGAGTAACTTCTCAGCATTTAATCTCTCTGGAGACTTTCAATCACTATTCTATTACTTAAATCAAACTCAAAATTCTCAAGTTCTCATTTATTGCTGAACTCCAATTCTTGTTCCTAATCTCTTAGTTGCTTATGAAAAAGCACCTCTTAGAAGTGTTGGTAGTAACCTATTCTTCTTCTTCTTCTTATTATTATTATTAGTGGTAGCCAATTATGATTATAGTTATTATCATGTGTGTGTGGGTATATGGATGTAATGGTGTTCTCTAGTCTTTTAATATAAATAAGAGTGCTCGCCTACCAGTTTGGTACGGCTTCCCATTATTTTATTTTTTTAACATAGTATTAGAGCTACCATGAAACCCTAGCCTGCTTCAGCCACCGAAACTCTAGCCTGCTTCAGCCGCCGAAACCCTAAACCCTAGTCCCCCTCCATTGCGGATAGCTTGTCTCAGCCTCTGTGGCCAATACAGCCTCGCTGAAGCCTTCAGCCCATGCTTCAGCCCCTGCTTCAGCCACCGACAGCCTAAACCTTAGTCCTCCTCCATTGCCGACAGTCTCTCTTAGCCGCTGCAACTCTCTAATGCAACCCTAGCCATCATCTTCTTCCCTTGCCGCCCCTTCTCCCATTGTCGAAACCCTCTACCCTTGTCCCGAAAGGTCCCGACAGGCCCTGAGAGTAGCCTTTTTCCATTTGACAACCGCTTTCTTCACTGTCGACAGACCCTAGTGGAATCACAGCCACTGTTTTGAGGATCTAGGGGCTGTCGGGGCTCTCCTCTTCACTGTTGCTGGTTCCGACAGCCTCCAAGGAACATCTTCAGTGCTGTGTTGATGATCTAAGGGGGCTTATGTGGTGTGTTTGACTCGATGGAGATGATGTAAAGGTAATCAGTGGTCCATTTATGAGTAGTTAAAGTTGTGACTATGGTTTATTGTTTGTTGGGTGGTTGTTTGTGTGATTCTTTGGGATTGATAGATTGGGATGTCGACGGAGAGTTCTATAGGAGGTGGTGACTCTCAAATGGGTATCAATAAACAAGGAATCACGGACGTATTTTCATCTACACGATTAGTGGATTCGAAGTTGACTGAACCACAAACCTATGTTTTATGAAAAAAGGTGTTGCTGATAATTGAAGGAATGGAGAAGGAGAATCATTTGTTCGAAGATTCTCCTGAAAAAGGATCTGATGAATATAGAAGATGGAAACGGGATGACACAAGATTACTCAGTCAGATGCTAAATTCCATGGAGTCCTCTGTTAAGGTTTTGGTAGCTAATGCCACGACGTTTCGGGAGGTATGGACCATTCTTGAGGAGACATTTGTCTTGACGAATGATTTGTCCAGGTTATATGATGTGATGCGGAACATCTTCAGGATACAGCAGGGAGTGCGATCTTTCTCAGATTATTTCACGGAGTTTAAGGTATTGGTTGATGAGTATGATTGTCTGGTACCTTTTACCAATCGATACGAGGTGTTCACAGACCAGAGGATGCAATTCTTAGTGATTTGTTTTCTAGCTGGAGTGAACCAGCAACTAGACTCGGCACATTCTCAGATTCTGGCTGGGTTTGATATTTCCTCGCTATTTGAGGTTTTTAGGAAGATGAGCAGAACAATTACTAAAGATGAGCCTCGAGGTACAACTATTGACCAGAGTGATCATACAGCCCTGGGTGTGTCTCGTGGAGGAGGTAGAGGCGGATTTCGAGGTAAAGGCCGTGATGGGGCCATGGTGATGGAGGCCGAGGTAGAGGACAAAGCAGAGGTAGAGGTGGACATGACACCAGGTCCTGCTACTATTGTGGAGAGCCGTAACATTTACAGAGCTCGTGTTCGAAGCTACATGGGCGTCCTACATCCTCTGTGGCCAATGCAGTGGCCGATTATAATGCTCCTTCCTCTTCTTCTAAGAGGAGGACTATAGATATGATTCAGGAGGAATATGACCAGTTCATCCAGATGAGGATTGGGAACACAGTCGATGCTCCCTCAGTCACAGTTACAGGGAACCCCGCTGCGTATATGGCCGCTCCCAGATCATGGGTGATAGATTCGGGTGCATCTGCACATATGACTTACTTCACAGGTACTTTTTCGTCTTATCAGTTGACCCTTGAACACAATGGGGTTATTGTTGCCAATGGAGGAACCTTGGAGGTGAAGGGACAGAGAGTAGCTGTTTTATCTCCATCACTTACCCTTTTCGATGTTTTACATACTCCTTTTAATCCATTTAATTTACTATCTGTGAGTCGGATTACAAAGAATTTGAACTGCTCCGTAACATTTTTTTCTAATCATTGTGTTTTTCAGGATTTAGTTTCGAGGAATACTATCAGTAGAGGACGGGTGGTTGGTGATCTGTATGTGATTGATGAAACTTTGGATGTTGCATGCTTGGGGCGATCGTCTCAGATTCTGGATATACATTGTTGGTTAGGCCATCCCTCATTGCCGAGTCTGAAGAAACTATGTCCCAGTTTAAGTAAGGTTACACAGTTATAGTGTGAGTCATGTCGATTTGTTAAGCACCTGCGTGTGCTATATGTGTCCAGGAATAATAATAGGACAATGAGTCCTTTCTCTTTAGTTCATTCAGATATCTGGGATTAGTGTCCTGTTACATCTTTGTTTGGATTTCGGTATTTCGTAACTTTTGTTGATGATTATTCTCGGATTACTTATCTCTATCTTATGAAGCAACGTTCTGAATTGCTTACTGTTTTCACTACTTTTTGCAATGAAGTCTAAACTTAATTTGGCAAAACTATTTAGACTCTACATAGTGATAATGGGGGTGAGTACATTGGTAGAGTGTTGGATACATACCTACGTACACGAGATTATTCACCAGACGTCATGTCCAGACACACCACAGTAGAATGGAGTGGCTGAGAGGAAGAATAGGCATCTCTTGGAAATTGCACGTGCTCTAATGTTCTAGATGAAAGTTCCCAAAGTCTTTTGGGGTGAAGCTGTGTTGACAAATGCTATCTTATTAATAGATTGCCATCCTCTGTTCTACATGGTGCTACACCCTTGTCAGTTTTACGTCCTCAGCAGATTCTCTTTTCATTGCCACTCATGATTTTTGGGTGTGTTTGCTATGCGAGAGATACCAGGCAGAATGTGACCAAGCTGGATGCTCGCGCACTAAAGTGTGCTTTAATGGGATATCCTAAGATACAAAAAGGATATCGTTGTTACAGTTCGGAGTTGCGACGGTTTATAATATCCCGAGACGTGGTTTTTGTTGAGTCTGCTTCTTTCTATTGCCCAGCCACTACACCCTCCACTTTTGATGATGGTTTAGAACGGTTTCTGATGCATCCTTACTCCACTGCCCCTGCTCAGTGGCACCTTCTCCCGTCGTCAGTTCTCCGGTTGATATTTCGGAGAAGCCTTCTCCTGCTGCCCCGGATTCACCTGTGATATCATCATCCTTAGAATCATCGTGTTCACCAGACCCCACTACCTCTTCTCTAATTGAGTCAGTATCTTCTCAACTGGATCTGGTTCCTGATCTGGTAAGTGATCCTCCTATTGTTTTACGAAAGTCTTATTGTAGTTGTCGAGATCACCCCGTGTATACTACATCATATCGTGGTGTGCCAGCCACTGTCCAGAAGGATATTACTACACTTGATCAGTATACTTTGCCTTGCTTTGTTGTAGATGCACTTTCTCATCCATGTTGGCGCAAGACTATATTTGAGGAGATGAATGCCCTTAAGACTAATTATACGTGGGACTTGGGGAGTCTTTCTCTTGGGAAGACAGTTATCGCATGTAAGTGGATATATACTGTCAAGCTTAATTCTGATAGTACTCTTGAGCGGTTGAAAGCCCGTTTAGTGGCAAAGGGCTATGCTTAGACATATGGTCTTAACTACTTTGATACCTTTCCACCCATTGCCAAGATGGCCTTGGTTCGGTTATTCTTGTCTTTGGCTGCATCACATCAGTTGCCTTTGTATCAACTCAATGTGAAAAATGCCTTTCTTTATGGTGATTTGGAGGAAGAGGTGTATATGGAGCAACTGCCCGATTTTGTTGCTCAGGGGGGGTTCCCTACTTAGGTATGTCGTTTGAGGCGTTCATTGTATGGTCTGAAGCAGTCTTCCAGTGCTTGGTTTGGCCGTTTCAACTCAGTAGTAGAGGAGTTTAGCCTTCGGCAGTTAGCGAAGGATCACACGGTATTCTTTCGACATACCTCCGCTGGTTGCATATTACTCGTAGTGTATGTGGATGACATCGTTATTACTGGGAGTGACAGTGGAGGGATTGTTGTGCTTAAATCATTCTTGCGCACCAAGTTTTTGATAAAAGATCTTGGTGAATTTCAATATTTTTTTGACATTGAAGTAACCAGGAATATGAAAGTATGTTCTTGATATTCTGGCGCGAGCAGGGTATATAAGTGCTAAAGGAGTGGACTCACCTATGGAGTCTACTGTTAAACTAGAGCCGAAAGGAGCGATTTTTTCAGACCCTGAGCAATATCGACGTATAGTGGGGCAGCTTAATTATCTTATTACGATGACTCATCCAGATATTGCTTATCCAGTGAGTGTAGTGAGTCAGTTTTTGTCTGATCCCCCTGTTCTCCATTGTCAAGCAGTGTTACGTATTCTTCGGTACTTGTACAAAAATTTGAGTAAGGGCATTCAGTTTTCTGATCATGGACATATGGGAATGGAAGGGTACTCTGATGCTGATTGGGCTAGATACACATTTGACAGGAGATCCATATCTGGTTACTCTGTATTTGTTAGTGGGAACTTGGTTTCCTAGAAGAGTAAGAAGCTGAATGTTGTATCCAGGTCTAGTGCGGAGGCGAAGTATCGAGCTATGGCATTAGCAACTGTAGAGATTATGTGGTTTCAGTAGTTTTTGACAGAATTACACTTCCCTCTTAGTGATTCTGCCAAATTCTAGGTTGATAATACATCTGCTATTCATATCGCCGCAAATCCAGTATTTAATGAGAGGATAAAACATATTGAGGTTGACTGTCATTTTGTTCGTGACGAATATCAAAAAAGAGTTATCACATTTGGGTCTATTCCTACAGGGGAACAGATGGTAGTTATTTTTAGCAAAGCATTACCGGGACCGCTTGTCTAGTATTTGTGTAACAAGCTGGGCATGGCTGATATATATACTCCAGTTTGGGTGGGTGTTAGTAGTAGCCTATTCTTCTTCTTCTTCTTCTTCTTATTATTATTATTATTATTATTATTAGTGGTAGCCTATTAGGATTATAGTTATTATCATGTCTGTGTGGTTGTATGGATGTAATAGTATTCTCTAATTTTTAATTATAAATAAGAGTGCTCGCCTATCGATTTAGTACGACTTCCCATTATTCTATTTCTTCTAACAAGAAGGAGCCTTGTTAGATGCTTCCTCATAGTGTTTTTGAGGACATTACTCCAATGGAGTTTGGAAGGCATATTGCAGTTAATTTAGTTTGGGTATGATTTGCGGAGCTTCTATGTTTGAAGTTCCCATACATGTAGAATGGCGAGAGAGAGTGAGAAAGATTTCCCCCATGGAGATTATGGAATATTGCTCAGTTCACTAGAAAATCTTTTGACTTTGAGGATGAAGGCAAGTTGTTGCCGGTGACAAAGAGGGGAAGCGGTATTCAATGATACCTTTGTCTTCATATTTTAGAATTAATCTTCGGATTTTGAGGATGAACATTTGCTGTTACTATTGACGGTGAGTGGGAGAGGTATTCAATGGTACCTTCGTGTTCATTTTTTAGAGCTAGCTTGTATAGCTGTGAAGTTTGTAAGAAGCTTCGAAAATTCAAAGGGTAGTGGGTGTGGTTTGAAGACGGAAGGATGGCTCTAGCTCCGTTGTTTGCCAGAGCTTGATGAAGAGTTGTCACTGGAAGTTTTGAAGAAAGAACTGTTGTGTATCCCAGAGTCATCGTTTGGTGAGAGGTGGAGGGGTTATGCCAATATGTTGATGGATTTCAATTTGGGTGGATGTTTTGTTTTTATGAAGGAGAATGTTTCCTTCACGAAGGCAGTATGTGTGTCTTCTCGGTCGACGGGGAGGGTGGGAGTGGTGGATGAGAGGGGAGGTGATTGTGATGTTGTGGTGAGTTATGATTCCTCTTTGGAGGTGGTTGAGTTTCTTGGGAGCGTCCTAGTTGGATAGTTAAACATTCGTGGTGACAAGTCTCCTGCAACGTCGTTCTTGAAAGATCGGTAGGTGGATAGTGTGTACGTCGGTAGATGTTATTTAGAGAGGTGGAGATTATTTTCTCTTCGTTTACCTGTTAAAAAGTGATGCGGCGTGTATCCTGCTTGGGGATTGGACTTTTGGGTGACTTCGTCTCTATTTAGATTGGTGGTCCCCGTTTGGTGGAAGTATTCGTCAAGGAGCGCATGTTAGGTTAGGTTGCTTTATCTACCGGTTCACTTGTGAGATGAGGTGGTTTTTGAGGCCATTAGTGATCTCTGCAGTGGCTTTGTGAAAGTGGACGGAGAAATTGTGGCGAGGAGCCATATGAGATGGGCCCGCATCTAAGTTTGAGGTGAAGGGATGCGTATTTCAGTGGGGGTTGGGTAGGTTGGGGTGGCTTTCGTCATGAGTGCCAGGTTTGGGTGGAGTTGGAGGCAACAATAGATTACGAAATTTATCATCAAAGGTTGTGGTGATTGGCACAATACTTTTGTCAGAGATGACGGTGGCGCATGTTGATGGCATGTATGTAAGTTGCTTGGAGGCTGGGTGAGTGGGGTTAGGCGGCGAATTGGTTTAGAGGAAGAGGCATAGCAATTTGAGAGAGGGCAATTTCAATTTAAAGCTGCCTCTGCTTTTAAAGGCTAGGGCTACACGGCGAGTTGTGGTAAAACCACATGGCGTTAAGGGAGCTTTTTTAAGCATATGAAAGTTCTGGAGCCATCTTGATGTGGTTGTAACTTCTAAAACCACCCATAAAAGAGGATGTATAGTGTTTGGCGGTCGAGTCAATGAGGGTGTAAATGTTGGAGCGAAGGGAACTCATCCTTAGGACATGATTTGTTCATGTCCCTGAAATTTATGCACACACTTATTTGATTATTCTTCTTAGCTATTGGAACTATGCTGGATAGCCAAGTAGGGTATTGGATAATTAGGAAAAATTGGTTCCGAGCAACTTCACCACTTCATCTTTGATCTGATCTACATCTCTGGCTTATAAAACTGAGTAACTTTCTTAACAAGTCGGGCAAAAGAAAGTACGTTGAGTCAGTGCATGTTTGGTACACGGATCTAAGCCTGACATCTCATCATAGGTTCATGCCAAGAGATCAAGTAATGCTTAATGAGAACGATCAAGGTTTCTTGTTGTGACATGTTGCACCCATAGTATGTCACAACTAATAAAAATGGGTTTTGGAGCCTCCCCCCACCCGACCATAAGTTTTGGGGGTTGGCTTCAAAGAGTGACTTGTTTTTTGCCTTCTTAGGTTTCTTTAGAATCCTTTGCATATGAGCTGGGAGAGCGTAACACGATACCTTGTCGTGTAGTTCCATTGCGAGAAGGCCTCAGAGCAGAGTTGACACTCAAGTCATGGGTCCCCTCTAAGAGGAGTTAGAGCTAACATCGAACACTATCATAAATAGTACATCACTTTACCATCAGGCTTTTTGTACTTGGTCACTTGTTGGGCCTTCGTGTTCGGAGTAATCTTCTCTGGTTTTTGGGTATTGCTAATAGGGTAGCCTCACTTTGGTGGTGCTTCAAGAACACATTCCAAAGCGTCATCTTTGGAGATCTCTCCACAATTTGAGAATGAGCCTATTATGGAGCGGAGTCGATGGTTCTTCTTCACTTAACCTATCGTAAAAGATAACATCAGCCATATGAGCTTCATCAGCTCGAAAAGATCTTTCAGAGCTAACAATGGTTAACACCTCATTGCTGTTAATGGTCTTCATGAATCATGTGTCGATTATATGTGTTGGGATGAAAGTTTATACATGAAGCCATATGTCCGAGGAGTGCATAAAAAGTTATGTCCACCTTAGTGAGGTGAAACTTCGTGACATAGCAAATAGGTCCCACCGCAAGGTCACATGGCCCAAGAACTTATGCCTTTGATTTCCATAGTTGGTGATACTAATAGGTTGTTTTAGTAGCTCGGAGTCATAGATCATCTCGATTTCTTGAAATGTGGTATAAGACATGATATTAAGGGAGGCTCCCACATCCATGAACTTATCTATTTGCTTTGGTGAAGGTGATAGTGAGCAAAATGTTCGTGAATGCTCGGCGAACCAAACAAGTTGTGACCATGTATGGTTCTCGATTGGCCTCGGTGAGGCGAATCGAGAGTCTAAATTGATCATAAAACCACTGAAACTTACAAAGTTTCGAAGTGTACAGGCTCGCGTGGTCTTAAAATTTGGGCAAGTAGAGGGCCTTGACTCAACCACCTCATGTGGGATAACATCATGATAACCTTACCATTATCCTTGTAGTGAGGCATTGGGACCTTGAGGACATCCTATGCAGGGGCATGCTTATCCACATCTTCGTTCATCTTTCAAACTAAGCTCCTCAGTGCTTAGCACTATAACGTGGGATAGTGCACTTGGCTATGGTAAATGAAATACGCATGTTAAGCTTACTTCTTCATTGAAACTTTTCATGGGCTAATCCAACCTTTTCATTTTGGACCCAAGCATCTAAGAGAGTTTGAGCTTTTTCCACAAACACGGAGAGAGGTGGAAGTTCGCCAAACTTTCTCTTCTGCCCTTGGTTGTTATTAGCTCGTCTCGTCAATCCCTTGGCCAAATATATTGTGGAGTGACTACAACTTAGAGATTTCCATCTACAGGATTGGTAGCATGGAGCTGGTGCTCGTGGAGTGAATCAAATGATATCGCTCAAGTTTCCACCGGGTAGGTATTAAGCCACAAAGTCAAAGAAATGATGGTAGCTTGTATTGGGTATTGATTCCTTCTATGTAGATTTTCCACGAAGTGATCCTCCAAAATTGGGTCTTGAACATCTTCTGCCTTCTCACGAAAGTAACGAGCAAAAGTAGATTTTCTTGTTGTCCTTGAGTCTCTCAGATAAGGTGGAGTGGTGAGGCACTCCTCCATGTAGAAGAACTTGGCATTGAATATTTTGACCATGGCCTCCCAGAAGTGTATGGAACCTGGTGGAAGGTTAGCCTACGCCTGGTATGCCTCGTTTGAGAGGACTTGGAAAACTCTCTCAAACAAAAGCTCTAGTCCGAGGTGTGTACTCCCAAAGCATTAACAAATTTGACTACGTGCTCTTTAGGTTACCAATCTTGTTGTCAAAATGGAGGAGTTTCAGGAAGGTGTACCCTTAGGGTAAGGCAAGATAGCGAACTCCAAACGATATGGAGGGTAAAGATTCATTTCCCAAGGCAAAGTGATCTGAGAGCCCTTTGATTGTAACAGTGTTCATACATGTTCTTTGATGTGGTCCAAAGTGAGAGCGGACTCGAAGCTTTACCTAGACCGAAGTTTAGTTGAGAAGTCACGACTATCCTTGAGACTCTTCTAGATGGATCCTAATGAGAGATGTAGAGCGGAAGAGGCTCCCCATAAGGGGTTGCATGTTATATACCCAAATTCAAGCTTCTTGCGTGTGTCATGCCCATTGTCAAATTTTAGAGTCGTATTTCTCATAGTGGTCAGTGTACTTTATTTTCTCTTGAGTCAACGTCCCTCTCCCTCTTAGTAGAGTATAGCTAGCCTAAGGATGGGGCAAGTTAAACAACTCTGATCAGTCCTTACCTGTACCCTCCAAGCCACAATCCTTCAAAGGTCGTGAGCTAGATCTCCTATGCCCTCCTCCTAGCCTAGGTCTTGCAATGGACCTTTGCACTTGGCTAAGAATGTAATTGACTTAAGTGGATGGCCTTGCGCGAGCATGTGGAGTGTTATTAGTTTGGAGCCAATCTCTCTTGAGGGAGCGGAGGGGATGGGTTTGGAGCCAACTCATCCCAGGCGAGTGGAGCACGGTTGGCTTGGAGCCAATCCCTCTTAAGAAAATTGAGGGGGTTGGCTTGGAGCCAATTCCTCCCGTGCGATCGAAGGCGGGTTGGGCTGGATTAGAGTGGGGTTTGCCCGGAAGTGAATGGCCGTACCCACAACCATGTTCATTTGAGCTTTGATTTGATGTCTATATTCATGTTTGAATCTTATTTGATATTTGTTTGATTTAAGTTTTATGGTATTAAGTAATTGGTGTTTTTTTTAATTCTCCCACTGCATTTTTTTTGTATGCTACACAGGTTTGTCAGTAATATATTTACCTACTGATCTTTCACGGATAATGAGGCGGCTTGTCCCGCTCAACCACTTACCAATCAAGAGCGGCAAAGTGCTAATATTTCACTTAATGGCACCACAAGTTTTTTATGAACAATTAAAAACTTCAAAAGATTTTGATTGTTTGATGGTTGTACTATATCTTTCTGGGAGAAAAGAAGGAAACTATTACTTGTGATGCTTCCATCTACTTCTCTGTAATTTTGCCATTTGGACCGCCCTTTGCTGTTAGTGGGTTCCTTTTCCTACTATTCAAGACAAGTTCCAGTACTTATATTTTCCTTCCTATCATCCTTTTGTTGATATACAATTAGATATTTGCTCTTGTTGATGCATGCTTATGTATATACTTTTTTCAGCTGGCTCCAAGACAGGAACCTGTTTTGGATTCCTCCAAGTACACAGCTGTTGATGTCCGGATTGTGAGTCAATTTCCTCTTGTGCTTATTCTAATCTTCTTCTTAATGCTAGAAGAGTGTCTCATTTTTTCTTTCTATTTTTACCCTATCAAATATTGTTTTTCAGTTACTTTCAACCTCTACCTTAGTTTTGATTATGGTGTTTAGATGCTATATAGAAGTACATTTAGTTACTTGCAAGATAAAGTGTCTACTTGAAATAAGAGTTATTTGAACTTGAAAAATTGCATTATTTACAATGTATGAAATACACATATTCTAACCTTGGAGTTTTTATGTTCTCGTAGACTGATCAGAAGCTTCGTGTCTGCGACATCTGTGGAGCATTTTTGAGCGTTTATGACAGGTAAATTTTTTTCTTGTCCACCAGATTGGTTAATATGATTCATAGCTTTTTTAAGGTCTACAAAGAACTAGTATTTGGGGTTTAAGTACTTCAGCTTTTGACCTGGCGATTATACCTCCTTGTCACCAGCAGGCTTTTGGGCCCAGTTTTTCGAGGATAAACTTTTGCAGCTAAAGAATGTGCGTCTTTTTCTGTTTCATGCTTATAGATCATGCTGTTATTACCTAGAAAGTTATTGGGCAACTGCATTACATTTTTGTTATCCTCTGAAAAATCTGAAATTTATGGTGCTATTTTGATGTTTTGTTTGGTTTTTAGTGACCGTCGTTTAGCAGATCATTTTGGAGGAAAGCTTCACTTGGGCTATATGCAAGTCCGTGAGAAGTTAGCCGAGCTTCAGGTAAAATGAATATCTTGTTGAGTTGATTTCTTGGGGTTTTTGTCTTTCAAATCATTTAAAATGTCTTCCAAGGCAGAATTGCAAACGAGATATTTGGAGCCTTGTGCATGTTTTGTTTTGATTTGGGATTCTAGCTGTTGCTTTTTATCTATTTCCTTGGATGCATAATTCATGTCTAGTGTTGGTGAAAGTGTGAGGTGCATCTAAGTGCAAAGGCCTCCGGAGCCTTGGCACAAGGCACAAGCACAAGCACAAGCACAAGCACAAGCACAAGCACGTTCCTAATTGAACAAAGTATTCATAATGTAATAATAATTTAGAAAATCAAATAGCAATAGCCTTTGAACTAAAATGGTGGAGAGTCTTATTCAATTATACAAAGATTATGGGTGCTAAATTTACCTAGGATTGTTTAATTTCTTAAATAATATAAAATAAATTCGAGAACAGTTATTAGTAAACAATATGATATGCAAGTGACCAGCTAATCCTGAACATTTAAACATACCCTTTTATATTATTTTCTTATTCTGTACGAAATATTCACAATTGATGTTAAATAAGAGAAAGTTTGGAGTTCACCATGCTCACAACTATGAGAGACTTGAGAGGGAGAAGCTCAATACCTTTGAGGAGGATTGCTTAGTTTGATAGGAAACATTTGAGTTTGTTGCTGATGGCTTGTTGGTGACAGGGACGAGTCGTGGAATACAACGATACATTCGACTTCTTCTATTGGAGGTTGCTTGGATGGCTAAGAAGGACATGATACATACATAATCACTCAAGTCGAGAGAAATACATTTAAAGAAAATAGGTTAAAAACTCCTACCTTGTAAGTTTTCTAACATTTTATAATCTTCTTAATGCAAGTCAAGGTAAGAACCCTAAAACTAAGTCCAAGTTTTTAAGAAGGTCTTGAATTCCCCTTCCATGCCCATCTTCAACTTCATCTCCACGAGAGTTCTTCAAGCTCTAAGTTTAAGAAACACTAAGATAAAAACTCAAGCTCAAGTGTTCTTCTTCATTAATTAAAGAGGACACTAGGGATGCAAGTTCTCTACTTGGTATACGTGAATCAATAGAGAAGCATTCGAGAGAGTGAGGGAGAGAACTTAACTAAACAAAAATGGAGAGGGGAGTAATTTTCGTGCGTAGTGGGGAGCGGAGTGGTTTGATGTGTTTTCCAAGTCTTCAACACTTGATAGAGAGGTTAGAATGACATTCACCCTTTAGTGTTGGCAAAATCTTCACCTTCCATTCAAATTTCTCACTTAACATGTTATGTGGCATCATCTAAAAAAAGTAAGAAATGTATATAAGAGATGTCAGATGTGTAAGAAATTTGAATGAATGGCGAAGATTTTGGAAGATGAGATGCATAGGGGGGAGGGGAATGGTTTAATGTGTTTTCTAGGTCTTCAACACTTAAGAGAGAGGTCACCTTGATGACTTGGGTCAAAATTTTCACCCAAAAGCTAACCTAGGGTTGGGTTCTTCCAAGTTAGGTTAACCCAATGCTAGAGCTTAGGTGTAAGATACTCAATCCATTGGTTTAGTAATTAAGTAAGGTCAAACCAACCTAGTTGGGTCATGGGTCAAGTCCATTAGGTCCAATTGGGTCAAGGCCCAAAGTGACAAATGGGCCTTTCCAGTCTAAATTCACAAAATTTGGCAAAGGGGCCTTTCTAGTCTAAATTCACAAATTTTGGTGAATGGGCTCTATATTCAATTCAAGTGCATTGATTAATCATACATGGCTGAAATAATTGTTATTTGTTTCAAGCATTAAAGAGAATTTTTGGTAATTTAAATACGCTAAGGCCAAGATGGTTATTCTGTAGCTAGAGGCAAAAGTTAATTTTATAGGTAAGGGAAAAAACCAAAGGTACAAGTTTTTACTTATAAATAATCGAAAATAAAAGTACATGTTCTTACACCTAGTTTATCAGTATGGTAGATATTGAGAAAACATATGATCATGTGAATTGGAAGTTCTTTTTATACTTTTTTCAAAGGATGGGCTTTGGACAGAGGTGGAGGTCGTGGAATATTTTCTAGTCAATGTCACTATGCTAGTAAATTGGACTCCAAATGGTTTATTTCCAGGTTTTGAGGGGGTTGAGGTTGAGGGACCCTTTTTCCCCACCACTGTTTATTATTGTGAGTGAGGCATTCAGTTGGTTAATCCATCAGTCGGTTAAGGCTGTTTTTTGAAGAGGTTTGAGATTGGATTGGGATATCACCGATGTGTCGTTTGCTTTGATGATGTGTCAAGGTTTCGGTGAATTTGGTTAATTAAAAGATAATTCCGATTGGTAACGGTCCAAATGCTGGGTGCCTAGCTGCGATTCTGCGTTGTTAGTTTGGTGCTTCTCTTAGTTTTCTTTTGTGGGCTTTGTGGTAAGCTAAGAAGCACTAACACTTCTATTATGGTGGCGTGTTATGTTGGACACTCGTGTCGCACATGACACTCTCTAGATATTCTTTAGATATTTCTAAATTCGTATTCAATATTTTTTAAACTTGTCTTAATTAAAAAATTAAATTTATAATGCCATACATTTTTTTCAAAACTTGACGAACACTTCAACAGCACTTCTTGAACTTTTTGAGCACGTTCTATGTGATGAATTTTTTCATAGTAATAATGTTTTGTATTCTTTAAAACGTAAATTGTGCGTATTAAATATATTTTGGAACATTTATAAGAAGAAATACAACACTTTTTAATTTTATTAGTAATATGTTATATATTTTTAATTACCATTGAATAAATTATTTATATATTTGACATAATAAATATATAAAAATGTAAAACTTTAACGTGTCCCAGACATGTCGTGTTCTGCATTTTTTGAAAATTGACGTGTCGGCATATCCGTGTCCTGTCCATGTTGTATCGCTTGTCCGTGTCCATGCTACTTAGGTGTAAGGGTGTTCTTTGGGGCAAAAGTTGTTTGGGATTACGTGTTGGAGTGGTATTAGAGGATATTGGACAGCTGGTGACAGCTTACTTTTTGCCACCGACTGTGTAGGATCATTTGGCCCAAATGTGTATGATCATTTGCCCGGACTTATTTTTTGTTAGTTCATACTATATTGGGCTTTGTAGCTAGGAAGTTAGAGAAGCTGTAGAGAGGATTTTTATGAAAAGGGATTGGCGATAACTTCAGGTGCCCCTTGAGTTTTGTTTAATCTTTCATACCATGTGGTTTATTGAAGTACGGTTTGTTTCCTATGAAGGGGTCTTAACATTACAAGGTTGACTATCTTTAATAAAATTCTTTTTGAGAAAGTGGCTGTGGAAATATACTTCAGAGACGAGAGTTTTTGGAAGGTCTTTTGTGGATCCTTGAGGGGAGATTAGGGTACTCAAGTGTTTTTCTGTTATTGTAAGTTCTTATGGAAGGGTATTAGCAACGTTTTTGATTTGTTTTCTAAGCATATTTTTTTTGAGGTTGGCAGTGGAGATAGTGTTAACGTTTGGTATAATGTTTGGTGCGGTAATGTGTTCCTTTGCAAGGTGATCCTTGCCATTTTTGCCTTGACAAGGAATAGAAGGGCTTTAGTTGCAATTTAAGCTTGAAGGGATTTTAGCTATTGTTTTTGAGACATTGGGCTGAGGAGGAAAGTGCAGGACTGGGAGTTGGACCAGTTGTTCATCTTTCTTGGGGTTCTGTATAACCATAATGGAGTGGGAGCAGTGGTGGATTCAATTAGATGGGGACGGGATTCTAATGGGAGATTTGCATTAATTGGGTTTTTTTCTTTACTAACACAGTCTGATGTCAAATCTTTCATCAAATATATGTTTGATGGTAAAGGTGCCGTTTTCGTGGAGAAATGTTTAGAAGGTGTGAGCTGCTGCAACGGTGGCGTTCGTCAGCTGTTCTGTTGTGCATGGGATAATTCAATTCGGAGGGGACTTGTGTTACCTAACTGGTAATGTTTTTCACCTGGTTATTCGCTTTGAGTTTTCCAGCTTGTTGGGGGGTTTTACTTTGGTGGTTTTTAGAGTGCATTTGGTTTTTGAGGAGGAGGTATTTGCTGTTTTGTCAAGTTGGAGGGGGTATAGATTCGAGGAGTTGTAGGAGGATTGGCTTTTGGTTCCTCTCTATGTTTGATGTGGTTGTATGGATAAAACATTATAGAATATTTTTTGAACCGATCGAGTCTCCGTTACATAGATTGAATGGTATTCTTCTTTGTAATTTGGATAGTTGGTTGTTTGTACGTGGTTCATCGTCATATAGTTGACCCTATAGAGTCTCTGTCTTTTGTGTTGATCCTTTTTGTAATTTTTTTTTGTTTATCCCATTTTTGTGGGAACTTTGTTTGTCGTTCTCCATTTTTTGCAAGTTTTTCCCCCCTCTTATATGGTGACATTCCCTTAATTTCCTTTTACGGAGTTTTATTTACTTAAAAAAAATCAAGATCGGTGATCTTAAATAGCCTTGATAAAATTGAAATAGATGGTTGAATGAAAATGTACCTGAAATGCAATGGCGAAAAAACACTATAATGGTAAGTAGTGGCTTCTATGCTTAATATAAACAATGCAATGTAATCGGTTAAGTGTGTAATCATCAAAATTTGTTTTCTGTTTGAACTCACAGACATGATGCATTTGTATTTGTGTAACAAATCAAGGGTCCATTCAACATTATTAAAATCTAAAGGTTAAACTAATACTTTATTCTAGACAAAAAAAAAAAGAGCACGATTTGAGCTTATTATTTAAAAAGTTCCAAAAAGCATGCTTGAACCGATTTTTGTAAACGTGCTACGTTTTCACTGCTAAAAGCTCTTCAGCTGTTGCATTTTGTGGTTTAAGCATGCTTAAGTGCACTGCTACCAACATTGTTCGTGTCATTTTCAAAACAGGGATAGCAGTTTTGATAGTGGTGTTGTAGTTCTACTATGTGGGGTTTACATCTTAGTGTGACCTATCTTATATTCGGTATGCACTTAAGTTGGTACAATGAATATGTTGGTTCAGCTGCTGGTATAATTTTTCCGTTTCTTCTGAGAGATTCCCAGTTAATATGTATCTTTGAGTTTTTCTTGAGTCGGAGAACAGTTCTCCATATTTTTAACTATCTTTTTATGGATATTGATTTGTATTGGCGGTTGTATTTATATTAGGTTCCCCATGTTAGATAGATTTTAGGTCCTGCTACATTTGTCTGTTAATTGACTTCTAACAGTTTAGAGTCTTTAGACAATCTTGAGTCCGATTGGCTGCCTTAGTATGTTTATTGCTCTTTAATATCTCTAGCTTGATGAAGTGGATTTTAGTTGAGAAGTGTTTCAGTAGTGCTTTCTTCTTAATTTGTCAGGAAGAGAGGAACAGGAAACGGAAGGCTTTAGAAGATGAGAGAAGGTATTCTAGATTTGCGTCTGTTCATTTCTTTCCCCTTTTGTTCTTCTTTTCCTTTTGAGGAGGTTTTCTTTTAACCATCACACCCCCTTTCACTGGGTGTTTCATGTTTGGGATACTGGGTTGATTGTGTAGTAGAAATTGGCTTGGTCAATCCTTTCAACACTAAATTTGACTCTGCAGATCAAAAGAACAAAGCCGAGAGCGTGATAGGGAAGCGAGCAAGGACCGTGATCGAGGGGATAGCCATGATCGGGGGAGGGATTATGATCATAGGAGTGGAGATCGTGATAGATATTATGATCGTGATCGTGGGTATCATCGAGAGCCTGACAGAGATAGAGATCAGTCCCGCAGCTATGATCCGAGGAGTCGCCGAAGGTCACGCTCGCGGTCAAAAGAACGTTCCAGGGATTATGATCGCCACTGGTAATTGTTTTAGATACCACTTGTTATTAGGTGCATCATCAACTTTGTCTGGTTGTTTGCTAATTTGTAGAATTGGGTTTTAAGTCAGAACTTAGTTATTTTGTGTTTAAGAGTATTTTATTGTTAATCTCTTGCATTCGGAATTCAGTACTACAAACTTGGGCATCATGTACATGCATTTGATATGGGTAAATCTCGGGTAGGTCAGATGGTTCAAATTCTTCTGGTCATGCTAATTTTATTTTTTTGTAGCTACTGTTAAGGGTTGGGTCCTTGGGTGTTACTTGTGAAATGATGTCCAGAAGGTGGTATACCTTTCTATTGTGGCCTACGCTTTTCATATTGTTTTTTTTTCCTTCTTTTTACCTTTCTTCTGTTCTATTAAAAGCTTAAAAAGTTGGTAAGAATTAAAAACTAGGATAAAATCTATATAATAAGTAATGCCAAACCAACTTATCTAAAAAAAATTAAGGGATGTTTATTTATCATATGCAATATGCAAGCAACCAATGATGGCAACAGGGGTGTCTCTTTCGATACTATTGTCCTTGATAAAGGTTGCACATAGTGTACAAAGCTCTCGCTTACAAGTGGGGAATAGGTAGTGGGTAGGTAGCCTTGTCTATACCGAGAAGTTGGTTCTCGTGACTCAAATCCACCTAGAAGGCTAGGAATGAATAACATTTTCCATGGTGCTAGGTCATGACATCTAAAACCTTAAACGGTGCCCTTTGATTGGGTGAAAGCACCTTTATTGCTTTTTCTAAATTTGTGAGCCAATAAATTGGAGCTCTTATGTTTGAGCTCTTTTATCCACCTTGCTCTTGGCTATAATTGTTGAAAACACGATGCTTCTTGTGGGAAATATGATTATTATAAGATTAACTTTGATATAAGATGTACAGACACGACCAAGAGGCTTTTCGCACAATAACATGGGTTTCACACTCCCGAATGGAAGGTGAAGGGTTCAAGCCCTTCCAAGAGTAAGGTGTTGGAGTTATGAATGAACTTCCGACAGGATCTTGAGATAAATGATCACGAACAAGACGAAGATTAAGCACGAGAAACACAAGATGTACGTGGTTCGGCTGGAGTGTCTACGGTCACAGATGCTGTGGGTTTTCACTATATGAGGCAAAGATACAGAATAAAATGGTTTCTTGGCTATTTTCTCGTCGTAGATAGTGCCAATATCTTTTGCAACTGAGATACCCAACTGACTGCTGTAGCACCCAATGTAACACGTACCCGGTTGTACTCTTTTTATGATCGGTGTCACCACCCAAGTCCACATCCACATAGCCATGTAAATCCATCGGATCTCGTCTGAAACATAATACCACGTCTGTGGTACTTCTCAAATGCCTTAGAATCCATTTAATTGCCTCTTAATCCTGCTTTCCCGGATTGCTCATGTACCTGTTGACAACTCCTATTGCATGTGATATGTCCGGAATAGTACAAACCATAGCATACATTAAGCTTTCGACAGCTGAGGCGTATGGAACCCGTTGCATGTACTCTTACACCTGCTCGGCCTTAGGTGACTAATCCTTAGTAAGTCGAAAGTGACTAGCCAAGGGTGTACTCACAGGTTTTGTATTCAGCATACCGAATTTGTTCAGAATCTTCTTCACATATTCCTCTTGTGATAGCATCAAAATTCATGCAACTTTGTCTCTCTTAATCCTCATCCTGAGTATTTGTTTTGTAGTACCTAGATATTTCATTTCAATTTGTTTTTACAGTTGATCCTTCAGTTCATTTATTTTCTATATGCTTGACTCGACAATAAGCGTATCGTCAATATACAGAAGAAAAATAATGTAACTGTCATCAAACTTCTTGAAATAGCAACAGTAATTTTGCCTGGCATCTGATAAAACTGTTCTAGCTCATAAACTCGTCGAACTTCTTGTACCACTGTCTCGGTGCTTGTTTCAAACCATGCAAACTCCTTTTGAGCCTGCATACCAATTCTTCCTTTTCACGTGCTGCAAATCTCTATGATTGTTTTAAGTAAATATCCTCCACCAAATCACCATGGAGGAACGCTATCATCACATCCATCTGCTCAAGGTATAAATCTTCAGTTGCCATAATTCCCAGTAAAGTCTGATTGTCGTCAACTTCACATCTGGAGAGAATTTTTGTATAGTCGACACCATCTTTCTGCTGAAATCCCTTTACAACTACCGTGGCTTTGTACCGTTTGCTGCCATCATGTTCTTCTTTGATCTGGTAAACTCACTTGTTATGTAATGCCTTCTTCTCCTGCGGTAGTTCAGCTAATTCCCACGTTTGATTTTTCATGAGAGAATTTGTCTCATCCTGCAAAGCTAACTCCCACTTGATTGAATCATCAACCTGCAAAGCCTCATCATAACATTCTGGTTCACCCCTATCAGATAACAACAAATAGTACAGTAATGGAGAAAATCGTTGTGTAGCCTTAGGGACTCTAGTAGACCATCTCAACTCCGTCACAGGAGTATGCGGTTCTTTTTGCTGAACCATATTTTTTGGGTTACTCTGCACCCTAGCGTTCACATCTTTTTCAAAAATTTCCTTTAACTCAGCATGTTTAGAATTTGTAGGACAAACATCAGAAACTACTGTCCTATCCTTATACATGATTTTTTCATTGAATACGATATCTCTACTACGAATGATTTTTCGATTCTAATCATCTCAGAAACGATAACCAAACTCATATGTGCCATATCTAATAAAGGTGCATTTAGCAGACTTAGATTCAAGTTTATTTCTATCACCAACATTGACATGAACATAAGAAATACAACGAAAAACTTTAAGAAATGACAGGTTTACCTCCTTATCACTTCAGGCTTCCTCGGTATCTTTTCCTCCAAAGGAATAGATGGACCACGATTCAGCAAATAAGCTGTAGTGTTAACTGCATCAGTCCAGAATATCTGTGGAAAACTAGAGTGTGTCTCATGCTTCTGGCACGTTCAATCAATGACCTATTGATCCGTTCAGCAACCTCGTTGAGCTGAGGTGTTTTTGGAGGAGTCTTGTCCATCTTGATTCTATTTAAAGCATAGAACTCTTTGAACACAGTATTAATATACTTCCCGCCGTTGTCTAATCTCAAACACTTGACTTTCAGACCTATTTCATTCTCTACCAAGGCTTACCTCTTATAGAAAGTAGCAAACACATTGGATTTATTCTTCAAAAAATAAATCCATACCTTTCTCGTCGAATCATCAATGAAAGTGACAAAATAGGATGACCCCCCAAGTGATGAAACTGGTACAGGTCCCCATACGTTTGTATGAACAAGCTCCAACTTCTTTGTTTTCAAAGTTCAGTCAGTTTTGGAAAAACTTACCCTCTTCTGTTTTCCGAAGATACAGCCTTCACACAAATCCAGGTCGATGGATTTCAGCTTGCCGAACTACGTAAATTTGTGTCTTGTTCATGTGGTTGTTTTCTTGTTCGTTTTCTGTTTTTTTTGTGGTTTGTGCGTGCTTCGTGTGGCTTGTGGGTGGGATTATCTGTCGTGATCAATCCCCAACAACTGGCAGCTGAGTTCTGGGTTTGGAGGTTGAAGAACGCAACATGGCAGAAGAAAGAAAGATCAAGATTAAGAAGTTCAATGGTTTGAATTTTGCCTTCTGGAGAATGCAGATCGAGGTTGTTCTTTATTAGAAGGATTTGTTTCTTTCTTGATCGGGGAGAAGTTGGAAAAGACGCTGCAAAATGAATGAGAAATTTTGGATTATAAAGCCCTGGGTACTATTAACCTTTCGTGGTCCGTCCCTTTTCCCGGACCTTACATACGGAGAAGTTTCATGCACCGGGCTGTCCTTTTAAAGGCTTGGGGACCGTGCCATTAAGTCTCGCATCATCGGTGATATCCAATGTCGCAAAGGAGAAGACGATGACTGATTTGTTAAAGGCATTGGAAAATATGTACGAAAAGCCCTCAGCATCAAATAAGGTATATCTGATGAAGAAGTTATTTAACTTGAAGATGACGGATGATGTTATCATTGCCGAATATCTCAATGACTTCAATACCATCACCAATCGGTTATAATCGGTGGGTATTAACTTTGATGATGAAGTCAAAGCCCTAGCCCTCTTGTCCAGTTTGTTAGAAATCTAAAATGGCTTGGTTGTGGCAGTGAGTTACTCTTTGAGATCAACGAAGTTGAAGCTCGAGGATGTTGTTAGGTTTATTCTGGGAGAGAAATCACGCAGAAGAACAACGGGTTAGGGGTCGACATCTGGGTCTGTTTTGAACGCCGATGGTAGAGGGAGAAAGAATGACAGAAGAAATCATGGGCCGGGAAAATCATAAATCTAAGTCACGGGAAAGATTACTGTTGTGAGTTGGTGAGCAAAATTCTAGTGGTTGTTTGAACTGTGGACAGAAAGGTCACTTCAAGAAATACTGCAAGGCTCCGAGAAAACAGCGGGATGATGCAAATCAAGGGGGTAAGGCTATAGTAAACATTATAGATGAGGAAAACGTTGATGCTTTGATTTGTGCTTTATATTCTAGAATAGAATCTTGGATTGTTGACTCGAGAGCGTCATTTCTTGTTGCTACTCGCATTGATATACTTCACAGGTACGTGAAATGAAATTTTGGAAAGGTTTACTTGGGAGACGACGAAGCTTAAAATATAGTTGCAAAGGGTGAGGTGCAGATCACACATGCTAAAGGTACAGTATTGAAGCTTGTAGGGTCTTTTTAGAAGAAAATAATTAATAAAATATTAAAAAGGCGAAATATGCAAAGTAATCAAAAACACAGAACGGAGAGAGAGCGATGGTCGGGTGAAGGAGAAGGCTAGGCAAAGATGGAGTATATGGCAGTATGAACTATCTGAATCAGAGGGTCTAAAAAAATGTTCTGCTTAGGCACGACCGTCCCTCTTATTTATAACCTCTGGGGGAGTTATTAGGATTGGAATTGAACTCCTAAGAGATATAATCAGATCATTAAAGATAATCTTTGGGGATCAAGAGATCTTATCCGAGCATTTTTTAGATTATTAGAATTAGAGTTCTACTCCAACTAGGCCAGGTCAACCAGGGGAAAATCCAGTAGGTATCCGACCCACTCGTGTCAGGCATCCAACCCACTCGGGTCGAGTGACTCCGTGTCACTCGAGTAAGCAGGTCCCAGTGGTGTTCTATAGTATGACAAATTCTTTCCTTAGCCACCAAGCCACGTCTCCCAATGTCACGTGCAGAATTGTACTGCTATTGTCTTCATTGTCTTTGGGACATTTTTTCGATTCCCAGAGGAATCTATGATCACATAGTATGTGCTATATTTTGGCTTATTCAGCCAGAGTTGAGCCACATAGTCTCTGCTATGTCATCAGATAGTCAGAGCTACTCTCACAATCCGTGCTATCTTCATAGTCTGTGCCATGGCAATATAATCATGTACTCAGTCTGTGCTGTCTTCATGATCTGTGTTATGGCCATATAATCATATACTCACAGTCTATGCTGTCTTCATGGTCTGTGCCATGGTGATCTCATAGTCTGTACTATGGTCATCTCATAGTCTGTGCTTTGCTTTATAGTCTGTACTGTGGAATATTTTCATTCGTAGTTAGGGCTACGTAACATAGTTTGGTTATGTCTTATTATGTCTCTGATAGATGAACATCAACATTATGTAGTTGAGCTATTGGGGTTCCTAGTATGCAGTATTGTAATCTCCATGATTTCATTTAGACCAATTTAGTTGGCCGAGTTGCCGAGGTGGCGAATGGCTCGAGTCCCCAATGGCTCGAGCAACTTGAGTTCTGGCCAAAACGCTTCTTTGGGCATTCCATAGTTGCTTCATCCGCATGTTTGATTAATCTGGGATACCCGAGTTACTATAGGGCTCAGTAGCTTGGGTCAGAGTAAAGGCCCAGATATTTTGTTATTTTGATGTATCGTTGTTTCCCTCGTTCATTCATAATAGTGTCGAGCTACTAACTCGAGTGGCTCGGGATTTGGATTTACTCAAATTTTATCGATTCTTGATAATTGCTTTCATCTTGGTCATCTACAAAGCTAAAGGATGTTAGATCCGTGTCTAGTCTAACAAGGAATTTGATCTCAATGGGTCAGCTAGCACAATCTGGGATTATGACGTCGTTTGAAGGAGATTCTTGAAAGATGAGCAAAAGGTCATTGGTTTGGGCTCATGGGAAAAAGGAGGGTACTTTGTATATATCCTCGGGTTCTTGCGGCAGAATATCAATGGCAATATCTAGAGTTAATGTTGGTATGTGGCACAGATGGCTCGTTCATATGGGTGAGAATAGTATGAAGGTAATGGTTCAGAAAGGGATGCTATCGGGAATTCAGTCGGTTGATCAGGAATTCTGTGAAGATTGTCCTCGAAAAACAGGTGAAAGTTGGCTTTACAAAGGAAGCAAGGACTCTAAAAATCAAAACGGTTAAAGCTGGTTCATACTTATGTTTGCAGACCGTCTCAGATACCTTCAATTAGCGGCTCACAGTACTTTGTTTCTTTCATTGATGATACTACAAGGAAATTTTGGATTTATTTCCGTAAGAACAAGTCAGATGTGTTTGGCATATTCAAGAACTAGAAGGCCCTAGTTGAGAATGAAACGAGTCAGAAACTAAAGTGTTTGAAGTTTGACAACGGCGGTGAGTACTGTAGCGGAGAGTTTGAGAACTACTGTGCAGCCAACAGGATCAGAAAGTTGAAGACTTTCCCAATGAAGCCGAGACAGAACAGAGCGGCATAATGCGTGAACAAGACAATCATGGAGCGTGCCAAGAGTATGAGGTTGCACACCAGGTGGCCAAAGTAGTTCTGGGCAGATGCGATGAACACAATGGTGTATCTGATCAACAGGAGACACCTTCAGTTGTTTTAAACTGTGGATTGCCAGAGGAAGCGTGGACCGGGAAGGAGGTAAAGCTTTCTCATGTACATATTTTTAGATGTATAACCTGTGTTCATATTGAGTCAGAGAATGAGGGTAAGCTTGACCCCAACTCTCTTAAGTGTGGTTTTGTTGGCTATGGTACTGATAGCTACGAGTATAGGTTATGGGATCCCAAAAATAAAAAACTATTAGAATTATAGATGTAATGTTTAATGAGTCTGTTTTGTTCAAAGCTATACAGGATCAGAAAGGTGAGACCATATATGAGTTACATTATGTTGAGTTTGAGGGGTCGTCTAACCAAGTCTTAGAACCTTGGGATGAGAAAACACAGTATACTTCATAGGCAGAACTACAGACTCCCATTCCTAAGAGGTCTACCGGAAATTAGTAGGCCTACAGTTCGTTCTTCACCTTCATTGCATTATCTGTTATTGACTGATAGTGGTGAGTCGGAATGCTTTGAAGAAACTTTATGGGTTGAGGCATGGGAGGAGTGGTAGCATGCCGTGAATGATGAGATGGAGTCTATATCATCAAACCTGACTTGGGACTTGGTTTAGTTGCCCAATGGAAAATCGGCACTGAAAAACGAGTGGATTTACAAGCTGAAGGAAGAATCTGATGGAAGCAAGTGGTACAAGGCAAAGCTAGTAGTCAAGGGGTTCCAATAGAAGCTGGGAATAAACTTCACTGAAATATTTTCACCAGTTGTGAAGATCACCACTATCAGGGTAATGCTGATTATTGTGGTTATAGGAAACTTGCATCTAGAGTAGTTAGATGTCAAGACATCATTCCTTCATGGGAATTTGGAGGAGGAAGTTTACATGCACTAGTCATAGGGTTACTCGGTCAAAGGGAAAGAGGTGATGGTCTACAAATTGAAGAGAAGTCTGTATGGGGTTAAAAGAGGCATCCAGGCAGTGGTACAAAAAGTTTAATAGCTTCATGACAGATACAGGGTTTAGTAGAGGTCATGGTGATCATTGTTGTTACATTAGGTAGTTTGCCACTTCATTTTTGGTAGTCCTCTTGTATGTAGATGACATGTTGATTGCAGGATCAAGCATGGATGATATTTTCAATCTCAAGGCACAGTTGTCTAGGGAATTTTCCATGAAGGATCTGGCGGCAACCAAACGGATCCTTGGCATGATAATCAATAGGGACAGAAAGGGTAGGAAGCTGAAATTTTCGCAGTTAGAATATGTTGAAAAAATTCTGTAGTGGTTCAACATGGAAAGTGCTAAGCCTGTTAGCACATCTCTAAGAAGTCACTTCAGACTTTCAAAGGAACATGGAGCTGCCACATAAGAAGAGAAGAGTTACATGGCTAAGGTACCGTACGCATCATTTGTAGGTAGCCTGATGTACGCTATGACTTACACGAGGCCAGACATTTCTTATGTAGTGGGAGTTGTGAACAGGTTCATGTCCAATTCGGGTAAGAAGCACTAGAAAATAGTAAAGTGGATTCTGAGGTATCTCAAAGGTACTACAGATTATGTTTTGTGTTATGATGGCTCGGGAATTTCGTTGTAAGGTTTTGTGGATTCAGACCTAGCAGGGGACATTAATAGCGGGAAAAGTACTACTGGGTATGTATTTACTTTGGGCAGTGCAACTGTCAGCTGGGTATCCAAATTGTAGAATGTTGTGACTATTTCTACCACAGAGGCGTGCAAGAAGTTGATATGGTTGAAAGGTTTTTTGAAGGAGCTGAGAAAAGAACATGACAAGTGTCAGTTATTCAGTTACAGTCAGAGTGCTATATATTTAACAAAGGACTCGGCGTTCCATTCAAGGACCAAACACATCGACGTCAAGTATCACTTTATCCGGTCCTAGTTGGAAGAGAGACAGTTTGATCTGGAGAAGATTCACATGAATGAGAATCTCGCAGATATGTTCACAAAGGTGGTGAAAATGGAGAAGTTGAAGGACCGTTTATGTTCCGTCGGTCTTTGAGTGTAGAAGATGGGAGGATGGCTTACACTGGTTTCCTTTGTTGTTTTTGAGGCAACGACGGTTTCCGGGTATCAGAAGACTTGGAGTGGATTTACTTTAAGTGGAAGATTATTGGAATGTGAAAAAAATTCATCTATGTGACAGATAGATCAATCGGTCTTGAGATCGACCAATCGGTCTGTAGAAGTACCGTAAGCTGCCCCAGACGAATTGACTGACAGATTGATCAGGATTTATAGATGAATCGATCGGTCTGGGACCGATTGATTGGTCTGCAACAATACTGCGAGCAGTCAAATACAGGTCAATGGACATATCGATTAGCATCGATGACTGATCGAGCGATCTGGAGACCGATCCAACGGCCTATTTTGGGATTGCATTTTTAAAGCTGCTTGGGTTGCGATTGTTCAAAGTTAAGACCAAGTTTTCTCATATTGCTTTGCCCCAAAACAGTACTCTTGCATTCTCATAAGTGAAAAGTGTGAGCCTGTGAGTATAGGGACAACTTGTCGGACCACGTAAATCCGTGTCTTGTTCCTGTGATTGTTTCCTTGTTCTCTTTATGTTCTTTTGTAGCTTGTGCTTGCTTTGTGTGGTTTGTGGGTGAGATTATTTGTTGTGATCAATCCGCAACAGATTTTCACTATATGAGACAAAGATACAGAGTATAATGGTTTCTCGGTTATTTTCGTGTCTTTTGGAGAGTCTCTGGCAATTTATCTATTGAATACAATGCAAAACGATATAACAAACCCTAGATTTAAAACGTACTGGTGCGGTGGCGCTCAAGCTCTTGACGAGCCCTTGCTAGCCCATGTATTGAAAACCTCAGGGCGGTTTGGCGCTCGAGCACCCCTCGAGCGCCTTACTAGCTCTCCATTCTAGACTGCCGCCGCTCGACTGCCCAACTAACGCCTCACTAGCATCGGCTTCTGGAGTGCCGGCGCTCTAGTGCCCAACTAGTGCTCTGCTAGTGTTGGTTTTTGAAATTTCGTGCTCAGGTGCTTATTAGGCTCCACACATCCCAACATAAGGTTTGGCATTTTTTAAAAATTAACGTTTTGGTGTATTAGCGTCTTATTCCGTTGTGTGGTGTATTCGTGTACATGCTACTTAGAGTTTGACTCCATGATTTGTATATGTAAATGAAATTTGATGGTCGTGAGAGATATACCCATCAAACTTGTAAAAAGAGGAAGACCCACACTTTAAGAGATGTCTGATCAAGCAATCTTTCTCTCTCTCTCTCTCTCTCTCTCTCTCTACGCGTATGTTTATGTGTTTGTAAGAATTTGTATGACTTGTAAGTTTTTGCTTTCTTGGCAGTAATGGATATTCTGTGGTGCCTGGTCTGAGTAGTTGGTACTGAACTACTGACATCTGTTAAATGCTGTTTTTTATTTTTTTAAAAGAAAAATTCATAAATCAATCCGAAATCTCTTGACATTATGTTTAGACTGGTCAATGAAGATGTCAGTTTCCTCTGATGTTGATGGTTTCTTACCTGACAATTATTTGGTGGTTGCGTGAAAGTGGATATTTCCTATAATTTGTCTCTGATAATATAATAGAATGAACATCCATGCCCTAGGGTATTGACTATCTTTTCAGTTGCTTATATTTTCATTGTTCTTTAATCGCCTTTAATTGCATATTGCTAGCATGCATATGACAATGTGGTTTTGTATTTGTGAACCGGTTTTGATTTGATTCTACTAGTTCGCCTATCTTTTGTGTCAGGCGTCACAATCGGCATTAGCTGACAAGTGCAGCTGAATGGATGAATATATATTGGCGTCCTTGCCTTCGTCAAAGGGCTAGAGAACTGGTAAGGGGAGAACTGATATCTACTTTATTTGGTGTGTTGTGTGTGTGTGTGTGTTGTGTGTTTTGTTTTCCCGATGGATTTGAGATGTTCTTGCCAATGGTAGAAAAGACATTGCTTAGTAGATGGTAACAAAGTTTGGTTCTTTTTTACTTTTGGCCAAATGTACAAGTTATGGTGGTCCTGTATCTATGGATTTATATGAACTTCACAGTTATATGATTCTCGTTACACACACTAGATGCGAACCGTTCCCTAATAACTACTATCTTAACTTACTGCTACCCACTCTAACTTTAAGTACCGCTACTGTAACTAACTATGTTGCTTAACTCAGTTACACACTTGGCAATTGACACCCTCCCTGCAAATTTTGATGCTGGAAGATCAACGGGCATCAGTTCAGATTTCATAAACATAAAACGAGCAACTGTTAAAGACATTGATCATTATATTAGCAATTTGATCATGAGAGCAAATGTGTCTGATTTGGCAGCTGTTTATGAAGAACTTTCTAGCGAACAAAATGAGAATCAATCTGTGCAGGCTTAGTTGGTATGGTTCTGGTTTTCCTGAATGACAAATCCATGAGAATCAAAAACTAATTTAGAATTATATTGTGACGATCAGTATTTAAATAACAAAAGAAGAAATAAAAAGTAATTTATTTATAGAAAGACTTGTAACTTAATTCCTCACAAAACTTTATATATAATTTAATAATTAAAGTTAAAAAACTTGCATATATTAAAAATTTTGATAATTAAAAATTGAGGTGAAAGTATATTATGTAGTTAGAAAATTTCAGTGAAGATTGTAATCATACGATAATTCATAAAAATATGTCAAAAGTTTATACTTAAATTTTTAGATGTTTTTAATTAAAATTTTTACATCAAAAATTTCATCAAGTATATAAACAACAATGTTTTTTTTTTGGTTACCGTACACTTGGCAACGTGCATGGCTTAAACGTGTTCCAAAGATTTGCCTATAAATACTGGTTTTCTCCCAATCGAAGCACCAGTCACTGAGATAGAGTGACTTAATAAAATAAGCTTGGAAGGGAATTGGCGGTTTAAATTTTCCACAAAGCTCTCAGCAAACAACAAAGAGGAGAAAAGAATGAAGAAGCAGGCGCGATAGTGCCCACAGTCGTGGCCACCGTGCCAACCACCAACTTTCGACCTCCACCGTTGTTGCATCGGTGGCGCTGCGACCGACATTATGCCACCTCTCTGCTCTGGTGACACCAACTTCTCACTCTCTCTCTCTCTCTCTCATAAATTTTTTGATCAGGTTTCACTGATTGAGTGTTTTTTATTTGATTGGTGAGTTCATGGATATTTTGATATCTTGATTTTTTTTAATCTGTTTATGAGATTTCGAAATGATATATTAAGCCATGAATATCTACTACATTTTATTCGGTTAATGAGTCTCTATATAGATGGATTTTGCGTATACAATAAATGTACAAATAAAGATTCTGGCGTGAAGGACAATAAAGATACCGGAAGGTCCCCTGTTCGGGGGAAGACAATACTGGAAGGTCTTTGCTCTGGTGGAGCAGAAAAATAATACCAAAGGTCCTTACTCTTGGGGGATAGAAAAATAACACTAAAGGTCTCTGTTCTGGGGGCACAGGAAAATAACACCAAAGGCCTGCTACGGGAGACAGGAAAACAATACTGGAAGGTTCTAACTCAGAAGCAGGAAAAATATCGAGAATTGGATGGAAGTTGGTATGATATTTGGTACAAAGCAAAAATGTTTTAACTAAATAAAGTTAAACTTGGATAGTTCATGACAAACTAAAAATTTTGATATCTATGCACTCATACTAGCATTGTTAGTGATGCTGAAATCATAAATATAGGTAATGCATGGGTAGAAGTTAAAGGGAAGTAGGAGAAGAATTTCGTTTTGCTGTGTGTTTTTGTTATGTAAATCATGGACGTCGTCATTCTTTTGGTTATGATGTAAATGAAGGCTAGTGTTGGACGAATGCACTTTAGTATAATTTGAAATTTTTTTTAAAAATGAGATTTTGGGGAAGTTGTATGGCATAAATCAAGGTTTTTAATTAACTCGTCTTCTCTTTTATTTTTGAGAATTCTTTCTCAAATCTTAAATCAATTCATTGTTTTTTATAAACAAAAAGTTTGAAAGTTTTGAAAAGAAAAATAGAGGCTTCGGATGGATTTTAACTCACTGGCCGGTCACGGATGTCATTACAAAAAATAGGTCGTAATAGAAATGATATCAGAGTAAGAGTTTTTTTAAAATCAGAACTTAGAACACTCACACCATTTTTATGTGTATTATCATGCATTAATTTTGTCTCTAGAGTTGAGCATATCATTAATAGGACAAAGATATCATGTAGATCTGGGACCCTATAGGCGGCTTAAAATCTTTTAAAGGTTTATCGCCCTACTCCATCAACAATAGCCATTCTTTTGAGAGCCTCATAGAAACAACCCTTTATACACATCTTACAAATAATGACGCTAACGAATTTTTGTATGAAATAAATTATAAAAATAGAAGATAAAAAAACTATTAGATAACGTTCCTAATTTAAAATGTACAAACAAAACTGCTCTTAACTGTTATATCACAAAGATTTTCTCTAGTTTATGAGAATCCAAAATATTATGCCTACCTTTCAAACCCAATAATAATAATCAATCTTCTTTTGATGTAGATTCACCAACATAAATACACGAAGGACAATCGGTAGTGAAAATATAGATGAATTTATGACATAAGTTAGTGCACAAATGGACGAGATGTGCCAAATGATCTTTGAGTTAGCTAGACAGCAACAAAATTCAGCTCTCCCTAATCCTCACAATCCACCAGTAGCTATATCCCAAGACCAAGTCCAAAACCCAATAGAAGGTTCGAATGTGAGAGAGTTTTTAAAAATAAAACTGCCAACTTATAAAGGAGGATTAGATCCAGTTAAGGTTAATGAATAGTTAGCAGCAATGGAGAAGATATTCGGAGTAGTGACATGTTTTGAGGCACAAAAAGTCAATTTGGCGACCTATAAGCTTGAGGGCGAGGCACAAAGATTGTGGGACCTGAAGAAGCAAAGCGACCTGCAAATGGAATGGGATTAATTTCTAGTTTGTTTTTGGGAGAAGTATTTTTTTCAATCCCTACGAGATGCAAAGTGCACCGAGTTCTAACAGCTCAAGCAACGCGAAGAAACAACGATTTCAGAATACGAGGCAGAATTTACTAACTTAGTTGAGTACGCTCCACGCATGATTCACACTGAGCACATGAAGGCCCGAAAATTTGAAAACGGATTGAAGCCCGAAATTAGAAGAATGATTCGACCTCTAAGACTATCCATTTACGCTGACATCATCGACCGAGCATTGCTGATAGAACAAGAGAACAACGAAAGTCGAAAGTTCTCCAAGAAACGAAAATGTCAAACCACGAGTTCACGAAACGCTAGGGAGAAGAACTCAAAGAAGCAAGATGTGGGAACAATAAAGAAAGACAAGTGGAGGACCACCTGCTCAACGTGCGAAAAGGTTCACGCGGGAGTCTGTTGGAAAGTGACTAACAAATGCTTCAACTGCGGCGAGGAAGGCCGCATAAAGAAGAATTGTCCGGAACTCCTAGCAGCCAACGACGGAAGAGGAAACCCGAATCAAGGTGCTGGAAATGCAAAGAGACCATCATTCGAGACACGGAAGAATGACAACAACAAGCAAAGGCAAGCGAGGATGTAGCATTAGTCCCGGGAGGTCGTCAGAACATGGAAGAACTAACCACATGTAATCTCTCTACCTACTCCTTACCAGCTTACATACTATTTGATTTGACGTAGTCTTTTATACCGTCTCGTTATGCTAAGACCATGAGGGATACCGAAACCTTTATGTAAATTATTGATATGCCAACTTACGAATAAAGAATAATCTGTCCCACGAGATAAATAGAGATAAATAGAGATTACAACGTAGTGCTTGATCGAGCCCAAAGACTCCTTAAAGAAAGATTGTTGTGGATACCTCCGTCATAAGATGAAATGCGTATCGTTTGGCCCTAACGCCTGAGTTCGCTCAGATTCACGATGTTTTTCGCGTGTCAATAAAGATACGTTGCCGACCCAGTTCATGTCCTGACACGACCACCTATGGAAATATAGCGAAACCCTAATTATGAAGACGCGACCTATACGAATTATAGACCGTCAAGAAAAGCAATATCGCAACAAGATCGTTTCACTCGTCAAGGTATGGTGGGACAACTCAGGGGATGAAGCTATGTGAGAAAAGAAGAACAACTTGAAAAAATAGTACCCAGAGCTATTAAGGTACGGCGTTATTAACCTTACCCGAGTCAAGTTTGGAGGATTAAACTTCTTAAAGGTGGGGAGGATGTGACGACCAGTATTTAAATAATAAAAGAAAAAATAAAAAGTAATTTATTTATAGAAAGACTTGAAACTTCATTCCTAACAAAACTTTATATTTAATTTAATAATTAAAGTCCAAAAATTTACATCTATTAAAAATTTCAATAATTAAAAATTGAGACGAAAATATATTATATAGTTAGAAAATTTTAGTGAAGATTTTAACCATATGATAATTCATAAAAATACATTAAAAGTTTGTACTTAAATTTTTAGATTTTTTCTAATTAAAATTTTTACACCGAGAATTTCATGAAGTATATAAACAACATTGTTTTTTTGTTCTTACCGTACACTTGGCAACGTGCAAGGCTTAAACGCGTTGGGGGAGGACACTTGTTCCGAAGATTTGTCTATAAATACCGATTTTCTCCCAATAGAGGCACCATTCACTAAGATAGAGTGACTTAATAAAATAAGCCTGGAAGGGAACCGAGGGTTTAAATTTCCAGCAAAGCTCTCGGCAAACAACATAGAGGAGAAAAGAACGAAGAAGCAGGCGCGATAGCGTCCACAGTCGCGGCCATCGCGCCAACCACCAACCTTCGGCCTCCACCATCGCTACACCGGCGATGCCGGGACCGACGCCGCGTCACCTCTCTGCTCCGGTGGCCCCAACTCGTCGGACTCTCTCTCCTCTCTCTCTCTCCCTCTATCAAAAATTCTTGGACCAGGACAGATTGACTCAGTGTTTTTGATTTAATTGGTGAGTTCATGGATATTCTAATTTCTTGTTTTTTTTAATCTGTTTATGAGATCTTGAAATGATATGTTAAGCTATGAATGTCTACTACGTTTTATTCGGTTAATGAATCTCTATATACATGAGTTTTGCATGTACAGATAAAGGTCCTGGCGTGGGGGACAATAAAAATATCAGAAGGTCTTTTGTTGGGGAGGACAGGAAAACAATACTAGAAGGTCTTTGCTATGGGAGGACAGGAAAATAACACTAAAGGTCTCTGCTTTGGGGGCACAGAAAAATAACACCAAAGGCCCCTGCTCATGGGGACAGAAAAACAATACCGAAAGGTTTCGACTCCAGGCCAGAAAAAAAATTGAGAATTTGATGGAATAAGGATGGAAGCCGGTATGATATTTGGTATAAAGCAAAAAAATTCTAACTAAATAAAATTGAACTTGGATAGTTCACAGCAAACTAGAAATCTTAATATCTATATATATTCACACTAGCATTATTAATGATGTTGAAATCATAAATACAGGTAACGCATGATTGGAAGTTAAAAGGAAGTAGGAGAAGAATTTCGTTTTGCTGTGTCTTTTTGTTATGTAAATCTTGAACGCCGTCATCTTTTTGGTTATGATGTAAATGAAGTGCGAGTGTTGTACAAATGCACTTTAGTATGTTTTGAAATTTCTTTTAAAATGCAATTCTAGGGAAGTGGAATGGTATAAATCAAGGTTTTTAATTAACTCATCTTCTCTTTTATTTTTGGAAATTTTTTCTCAAATCTTAAATTAATTTATTTTTTTTATAAAATTTTTTTTTAAAATTTTGAAATAAAAATAAAATTTTCTAATGTATTTCGACTCACTGGTCGATTACATACGCTATTACCAAAAGTGGGTCATGACATATATTGTCAAAGGCTTTTTTTTTTTTTTTCGTGATCGAATGTCCAAGGCAAATTGATGAAACATATAACAGATTTTGAGAAACAAGAGGAACATGAAGAATCTCGGATAGAGAAAAAGGTTTAGTGAGGTGGGGACAGCAGCAAACAAGAAATAGGAAACTTTGATAAAAAATATATTTTACTAAATCATTTTAAAAATATCTTAACATAAATTTTATTTTCTTTTAAGAAAAATCTTTTAGAATATCTATTTTTAAGTAAAGCCTTTAAAGATTACTCCTACAAAATCTCTTCTAAGAAAATTTTCTAAAAAATTCTTTTTTAAGTTTCGTTAATTTTAATGTTTTAGAGAATTTAAAAAATTTTGTCAAAATTTAAAAAAAAATATTGTAAACCTTTTTTTTGAAACTTTGATAAAAGAAAATATACTTTACCAAATCTTTTTTTAAAATATCTGAGCATAAATTTGATTTTTTAAAAATAAATCTTTTAGAAAATTATTTTTAAGGAAAGCTTTTCAAGGTACCTTCTACAAAATCACTTTTAAAAAAATCTCCTAAAAAATATCTTTTTAAATTTTGAATATCAAGATTTGGTAATTCTTTTTTTAGTAAATAGCTAATCAAATATTTTTAAAATATTTTTAATTTAAAATTCTAAGAAAATTAAATTGGAGATTTGGTACTCGTCCAAATGAAAACTCCCTTTTTCTTAATATATATATATATATATGATTATATACACGTGTACATCACAAAATAGGAAAAAAAATTTGTACAAGTTTAGTGAGTGCCAAAAAGTCTTCCATGAAAATGGATGGGAGAGCTCAACAAGAAACTATGCTCGGTTCACAAACTCTTCCACAAAAAAGGCTCTCGTTGGTGGACAGTCGGAGGACCTACGATGTTAAAGTCAGATAAAGATATCAAAGAAAGAGTAAATTTGGGGAGTGTTTTTCCGTACATTTTTTGTTGAAGTGATGCTCATATATACAGAGAGATTTTTATGCATTTGGTACATGAAATATTCTTCAAAAGATGTCTTACTATGTGTCATCCTCTCCACGGTAGGCTTGTCTTTAGTTAGAAAGATTTTTTAGGCACATAAAAGATGTCTTTGGTATGTGTGCGTTTACATAGAGGGTTGTCCTCCAAAGTTTGGTTGATGGTATAATTGTATCTATCTGAATCTCATGCTAAACGATAGTTGTAGCAATTATAGGCTTATTTTGGTATTAGATAATTTTATCCCCTATAATTACCCCCTAATTTTTGCTTGCCCTTTCAGGAGGAGGAAGAAGCATTACATGCTTGGAGTTGATGGCGCGGTGGTTGGTTTTTTTCCCATTATACTTCATTCTGGATGGGCACCTACTTGCAGCTAGGGATGTATTTCTCACCAACCTCTGATCATCCTGCCTAGGTGTGACGCCTCGTCCTCCGATCACGTTGAGACATATATAAATATAACTAAAATAATATTTTAGCCATTCATTCATATTTATATATGTTAATTATTACATCATAAAAGAGTTTTGAACTGTTTAAAAATACATAACATTTACAGTTTCACCAAAAATTTTAAAGATATTACAAGAGTCGGAGGGAAACTGAAACAAAAGAACAAAAATAGAGGTATTGAATCCTCATAACGCATCAGTGGGGTCCACATGCTCCTAAAACTCACCATGCTCTTCAAATTCTTCTCCTCCCTCTAGGACAACTTCCTCCAAGAACTATTTCTCACCTATGGCACGAATGTCATGAGCCAAAGTCTAGAAATAAAGCACTCTAACCTTCTAACTAATCTCACGGCAAAATATTTTACAACACATATCAGTACCATACTAGGGATTCATCATCCCTTAAGAACAGAAAAAGCTTAGCCGCTCATATTGCGACTATAAAGCATGAAAAGTTGAAGAAGAACAAAACCTCGATCTCTGTCATGACCCATTTCGAAGAATGGCATCCATGACCGGCCAGTGAGTTAAAAAAAAAACTCACCCGAGGCGTTTTTACTTTATTCTTTTCATTTATCACATATATAAAAATTCATATTTTATTTGATCTACAAAAACTAAGCCAGTAACCTTTATATTATTTCCCAGAGCTTACTAGTGCATATGCACAAAATATATGAGTGCAACATAAGAGAGAACATGAGGCAACAAGATGCATCCATCCAGCTGATTTGTTTTATGCGTCTCCTAAAAAATGATTTAACAACATCATTAGCAAAACTAGTGTGAGTGTATAGATATCTGAGTTATTATCTGCTTTCCATTATTAGAATGATATCTGAAAAAAATGGCACCAGAAATCCGGGAAGTTATCCCGCAGTGGAAAATGATCATTTCCTAGTCACCTGGCAGTGACCCGCCGCCCTTATTACATCACCTCGCTGGTATACTTTATCGTCTCTCAGCGGCGGGGACGCCGTTTATACTATCATTCTCACCTTTATCATATCACATTTTCATAATCATTTCAACAATATAGTTGCGGTGTACCTTAACATCATTATAAAGCGATAATCGAAAACTCAACTAACTCAGATATCAGAAGACTCAGTGACTATTGTAGAGTTTGATTAAAATTTGTCAAAATCTGGAAAGAAAGAAATTAATTTAGTATTATTCTTGATTAAAGGTAGAAAAATAGAAAAACTTAGTTCTGTTAAAGCCGCGCAGCGAAAAAAGTTCGATGAACGACGTCGTGACCATAAGAAAAATGACGTTGTGCGATTTGCATGAAAAACAATAAAATAATCTGATATTTTATAATTAAATATACCTTTAAGAAACTTGAACAAGTTTCTTTGTTACTGAACAACAATCCGAGACGACCCAACGATCTTCTCACGTATATCCCCGACGCACGCAACGATCCCGGCGAGTGGGCACCGATCCGAATCTTCGTGTATTCTTGCCTTGGTTTCTTCTCGCACTTATCTCCAAAAGGCAAAATATGAATTGCCAAAAGGGAGAGAGA
>JAULJZ010000024.1:7736171-7761535 GCA_032270985.1 Heliamphora pulchella
GAAGAGAATTAAGAAAATAGATTTAGGGTTCTACTCTATTCCCTGCACCTCTAAGTATTTATATTAAAGTAATAAAAGTCTAAATTACAAGAAGGTCCGCCAAGTATTAACAGGGGAAATAAAACACTCCCCCTCAAGCTCATAGAGATCAAATATGTAACTTGAAGGATAATTGCTGAAAGGGTGAGCGTGATAATAGTTTCATGAAAATATCACCCAACTGATCTTCAGAACGATTATACGGAGTGGTAATGTGCTTCCGTAATAACACGGATGAAATGGCAATCAATGTCGATATGCTTAGTTCGTTTATGAAAGACGGGATAATTGGCAATGAAAATAGGCCCCTGATTATCACAAAACATTTGCATCAAAGAAAAAACCCGAATTCCAAAATGCACAAGAAGAGATTGAACCCATAACATTTCAGAAGCAGTATGGGTCATAGCACGATACTTTGCTTCAGCACTAGAATGGATAACAACCGCTTGTTTCTTACTACGCCAAGTAACAAGATTTCTACCAACGAAGGTGCAATAGTTAGAGGTAGACCGACGATCAGAACGACTGCTAGCCCAATCAGCATCACTAAAGCCTACTACAGACAAGGAGCGAGAATGACGATAGAGTAGACCTCGATCGGATCCACTCTTCAATTATTGCACAATTCGACAAATAGCATCAAAGAAAGTTTGACGATGAGCATGCATAAACTGACTAATTACACTAACTGCATAGGTAATGTCAGGACGAGTAATCGTAAAATAAATTAATTTACCAACAACGCGTTGATTATGGCCAACATCAGAAAAGAGATTGCCAAAACTAACATCCAGCTTAACCATAGAATCTATAGGAGTATCAACTAGTCGAGCAACAAGAAGGCTAGTTTCAGATAAACGATCAAGAACATACTTTCACTGAGAGAGAAAAAGGCCCTGAGAAGACTGTGCAATCTCAATACCAAGGAAATAGCGAAGTGCGCCTAAGTCCTTAGTATGTAAGGTTTGACTGAAGTGCCGTTTTAGGGCTACAATACCAACAGAGTTATCACTAGAAATTATGATATCATCAACATAGACAATTAATATAACGGTGCCATTGGTGGAGTGACGAATAAAAACAGAGTCATCTACAGAGGAATGCTGAAAATCATTAGCAATCATAATAGAGCTAAAGCCATCGAACCCAGCACAAGGAGACTGCTTTAGACCATATAGAGTCTTAAGAAAACGACAAACGAGATGCTCACTGCCAAAAGCAATAAAACCAGATGATTGGTCCATATATATCTCCTCCTGAAGATTACCGTGAAAAAAGGCATTCTTGATATCGAGTTGATACAATGGCCAAGAACGGCTTGCCTTCACAGAACCATCGAGAAGATATTTGATGGAATACACCCAAAGATAACCCAGGGTTTGTTTATCGGTAGGAAGAGAAGTAAGCTCTCACGTCTAATTCTGATGAAGACCATTCATTTTCTCAGTTATAGCGTATTTTCATCCAGGCAAGGACATAACCTATTTGTAAGAAGAAAGAATAGAAATAGTAGACAAGGTACAAGTAAAGGAATAAAGATAAGGAGAGATACGATCATAAGAGATATTGAGCGATATGATGTTTAGCACAAGTGCGTTTATCTCACCGTAAGACAATAGGCAGGTGATCGGCTGAAGGTGGTACTGCAGATGGGAAAGATGTGGTCCGGCCATAAGGCTGTTAAATTATGAGCAGAGAAATAATTGAAGTGCATATCATTGTGAGACACATATTTATTAAGTCATGAGGGACTACAATAGATACTGTGGGCATACCCACAGGATAACATAATTGATATAATTAATACTTAATATATTAACACCCCCCTCAAGGTAGAGTACAGATATCTATTATGTCCAACTTGTTACAAATGTATTGAACACGGGATCCAGGTAAGGCCTTAGTGAACAAATCAGCAAGCTGTTCACTAGATCGAACAAAACCAAAGTCGATAGTACATTTCGTATACTTGTGCTTAATAAAATGACAGTCAATCTCGATATGTTTTGTTCGCTCATGAAACACTAGATTGGTGGCAATATAGACAACAGACTTATTATCACACTACAACTTGGTAGGACTTGTAGGTTGTTCGTGTAATTCAGTGAGAATCTGTAATTTAGTGAGAATCTGTTGAACCCACATAATTTTTGACGTTGCCAACGCTATGGATATGTACTCCGCCTCAGCTCTGGATCTTGGCACCACATCTTGCTTCTTGCTTTTTCATGATACTAGATTCCCACCAACAAAAATCAAGAACCCAGATGTGGACCTCTTATCAATCGGATATCTTGCCCAGTCGCCATCCGAATAGCCCCCAGTTCGGAAGTGACCCGGTCACAGAACTGTAAGCCTTTCCCAGGGTTAGAATTAAGGTACCGTAGGATACGGACCACCACATTTCAATGTGGGACTCGAGGATCTGACATGAACTGATTTACAACACTGACTGGATAAGCAGTATCTGGATTTGTCATAGTTGTTAGATAATTGAGTTTACTCACGATTTGATGATACCTGTCAGGGTGAGGAATTACCTCACCGTCACCTGGAAGAAGCTTCATACTCGGATCTATTGAGGACTCCACACTCTTTGCATTTAGAAAACCCGTGTCTCGCAAAATGTCAACCACATATTTTCGTTGGAAAATAAATATCCCGCGCTTTCCTCTAGCCATCTCGATCCCCAGAAAATACCTCAAGTGCCCATGATCTTTAGTTTGGAATTGTGTCTGCAGAAAGACTTTTAGATCACTAATCCCAGTTCTGTCATCGCCAATAATGACAATATTATCAACATAGACAACCAAAAGAATACATCCTAAAGTGACCCGACGAAAAAACACTGTGTTCTTTTCCTGACTGCTATAGTTCAAACTGTTGCACTGCCATGCTGAACTAGCCAAACTAGGCCTGGGGAGATTGTTTCAAGCCATATAGAGAGCGACGAAGGTGACATACCAAATTAGACCCTCCCAGAGCAACAAAACCCGGAGGTTGCTCCATATAGACTTCCTCCCAAAGATCACCATGTAGAAAAGTATTCTTCACATCCAACTGATGAAGTGGCCAGTTTCGGGCTGCGGCAAGAGAAAGGAAAAGACGAATAGACGTCATCTTGGAGACCGGAGAGAAGGTCTCAAAATAGTCGACGCCATAGGTTTGGGCATAACCTTTGGCAACAAGCTGAGCCTTCAGGCGAGCTAAGGAACCATCATGATTCACTTTTACAGTGTAGATCCACTTGCATCCAACTGCTTTCTTCCCGGATGGAAGGGGAACAAGATCCCAATTGGCATTATTATCAAGGGCTGCCATTTCGTCCAACATAGCACTATACCAACCAGGATGGGAGAGAGCCTCTGAAACACTGGGAGGCACATCAGTAGTATCAAAGTAGACATAAAAGCACGTAACAAAGCAGGCAATCCCTTATAGGAGTCAACATAACGGGGGTGATCCCAACAAGTCTGATAGGGGCGACGAACAGCAACGGAGGGCTCACTTACTGGTGGAGCAGAAGGATTAACCAATGGGAGAACTGGCTTAGTAGAAGGATCAACCAAGGGTTGTGCTGCAAGAGGTGGCACCTGAAGTTGCGAAGGAGGAATGGCAGGAGCATCAGTAGAAACCCGATAGACAAGAAGATTATCTGACGATGGAGGGTGAGCGGACTCAGAGCCTGGAGAGAGAATTGGAGGAGACGCAGAATAGAACAGAGTAAACTCAAGGAAAGTAACGTTCCGAGACACAACAAACCGACGTAACGCTGGACTGTAACACTGATACCCTTTCTGATGTTGGGAATAGTCAAGGAAGATACATTTCAATGCACGCGCATCGAGTTTAGTCACCTGGGGTCGAGTGTCACGCGTATAGCACACACAACCAAAAAATTTAAGAGGCAGAGAGTGCATAGGCAAAGAAGGAACCAAAACAGACATCGGGGAAGCACCACCTAATACAGTGGAGGGCATGAAGTTAATAAGATAACATGCCGTGAGAACTGCCTTGCTCCAAAAATGATGTAGAACACGCATATAGAAAAGGAGATCATGAGCTGTCTCCAAAACATGTCTATTTTTCCTTTTCGTTACACCATTCTGTTCGGGGGTATTGGGATAAGACGTCTGATGAGAAATACCATGACCCACCAACCATAAATTCCCGCAGAGCGGTAGACATATACTCCCCCCCATTATCACTACTCAACACCCGAACACATGTGCCAAAATGATTTTTCACGATCATACAGAAAGAAGTAAAGACAGATAACACTTCAGACTTATTCTTCATTAAATAGAGGAAAGTTGTACGAGAATAATTATCGACAAAACTCACGTAATAATGAAAACCAAACGTAGAAGTGACTAAACTAGGTCCTCATATATCAGAATGAACCAAGATTAAACGGAGCACAAGCTCTTTTATTGACTCGAGATTGAAAAGGCATCGCAAGTACTTAGCAAAGCGACACGACTCACACTCAATAGAAGACACGAAACTCAGATTAAGGCAAAGAATTTTAAGACTCGACTAACCGGGATGCCCAAGACGACAATGGACATCAAGAGCTGAAGAAGACAATGCAGAATAAGCCTGAGCAGGAGTAGCATCGAGCAGGTACAACCCTCTTGAGACCCGACCTCTACTGATAATCCTTCTCGTTGTAAGATCTTGAAAAACACAATGATCATGAAAGAATGTCACTGAACAACCCAAATCATTACTAATCTGATTAATGGACAACGGATTAAATTGGTTATCAGGAGTATGCAAGACATTATATAAAGGAAGAGCAGAATTAGGTGTTGCAACCCCACAACCCTCAACTGCTAAAGACGATCCATTGGCAACCAAAACACCAGCATGACCAGGAGTTAGCTTATAATCTGAGAGAATACCTGAAGATCCAGCCATATGAGCAGAGGCTCCAGAATCAATGAACCAGGAGTGCGAGTTGGCCACACATGCAGTAGGCTTACCTGCAAAAGTATTCACTGGTAACTCAGAAGAACTCATACTCTGCCCAAACTGACCTTGCATATACTGGTCATACTTAGCCGCAGTCATCTCGATGACCCATCTGAAAGGGATAGGTGCCTCCTGAGGACTCGTCTGGCCGTAGTTCGGTTGACTGTGATCAGCTGTGGCATTTGCCACCAATGGGGGCTTCCCATGAAGCTTATAACATTCGCTCTGAATGTGCCTCTCGAATTCCACAATAATGGCACGTACGGATTTCACGACTGCCATCATGGCCTCTCCCACGACCAAACTGGCCACCACCACGACCGCGGCCTCGATTGTGTGGCCTCCGCGAAATCCCACCATTGCAGTCTGATCAGAACTCTCTATAGGAGATATACCACGGGACTCATCCCGGCGGGTTGCCCAACTCACATGACAGAATGTCTCAAAAAGAGTGGGAATTTCTGTCCCAGCCAGGATCTGAGAGCGGGCGGAGTCAAACTCAAAGTTCAGGCTAGCCAAGAAACATACCATTAAGAGCTGCTGCCTTTGCTCCTGAAACTAAGATAGCTGATTCGTGAACGGTAAGAGACGATCAAACTCGTCGGCTAAAACCTTAAACTGTATAAAATGATCCTAAAGAGGCTTCTTGGAATGCTGGGACTTAAAAGAAGTCTTTCATAACGTTAGAGGTGGGAAAGATCATTCGTGGAGGAATATATAGATTCCAATGATACCCCGCACGGTATCAGTATTCGCTACCAATGCCTGAATAGACTGATCCATTGAATTTAGCAACTGACTGAATATCCGGGTATCATCCCAGGTCAAGGTTCTGAAAGTCTTCAATGTTTGTGCAGGGGGAACATCAAACAAATGGGAATCGAGCTCCATCCCTTGAAGGGATTTAAGGACGCTCTTCTGCCATAGGGCATATCCATTGGTACCTAAGAGATGCCGATCAACCAACCGTGTCGATGATGAGGAAACTTCCGTGGTATGCTGTCGTCCAGCATCATCTTGGAATTCGCGGGTCTCCGAATTCTCTGGCATTTCTATTCGCAAACAAGGGCCCAAAAAATACCACGGATCAGATACTACAGACACACGGAATGACTGTAGAGAACAGCAACGGACCCTCACTGCATCATCAAGAGACGGACAGCACAGTAAGCTCTTGTTGGAGTGCACATAGCCCATGTCACAGTGGGTGGAGTGACGCATTGAGGGAGAGAAAGGGAAAAAGGGGCCGACGAGAGACTGTCGGTGCTCGGCGAGGGTCGACGAGAGTTGGAGAGGGACTGTCGGTGGTCGGCGCAGGTCGGCGAGGGGTTTTGGTGCTGGAAACTGGCTGTTGGAGGGTTGGCGGTGGTCAGCGAAGGTCGGCTAGGGGTTTCGGTGGTCGGCGAGTGCTTGGCTAGGGGTTTCGGCGGTCGGCGAGTGACTGGGAAGAGTTTTCGGTGGCTATGGAAGGTTTTTCGGTGGTTTGTGGAAATCTAGGGTTTTGACGCTGTGTATAGCGTTTTGTCTGTGGCTGTGTGAAGACGGCGGAGGAGGCTGGAGACTAGCGGCTCAGGTTAGGGTTTCATGGAGAAGGCTGATGGCTAGGGTTCCAGCCTCGCTCTGATACCGTGTTAAATTATGAGAGGAGAAATAATGAAAATGTATATCATTGTGAGACACATACACATATTTATTAAGATATGAGGGATGACAATAGATGCCGTGGGCATACCCATAGGATAACATAATTAACATAATTACTACTTAATATATTAACAAAGGCGCAATAGGCCGATTTTGAGAGCAGTGATACACCTTTAGAGGAGGAGATTGCACTTGCATAGGAAGATTAAGTGGCAAAGGGAGCGTAGAAGTGGTGAACTCCCTCTCACGATAACAGATAAGGTCAGAGGACAAGTCCTGACCAGCAGAAGTAAAGAAGTTGATTAAAAAAAACGTGACGTCAATACTAATAAAATATCTACGAGACTCTGGATAGTAGCAACGATATCCTTTCTGAGTATGAGAGTACTTGAAAAAAACACATTTGCGAGGTCGAGGAGATAACTTGTCAAGACTAGGATCCAGAACATGAACAAAGACAACGCAATCGAGTACCTGAGGAATAAGAGAAAACGGCGAGGAACTAAGATATAATAAGAAAAATGGTGACTGATTGTCTAACATCACAAAGGGCATACGATTAATGAGATGACATGCGGTAAGAACAACATTACCCAAAAAATGTTTAGTATGCATTTGGAATAACAAAGGACACGCAACATCTAACAAGTGGCGATGCTTACGCTTAGCAACACCGTTTTGCTGAAAGGTGTGAGCACAACTAGTTTGATGAATAATACCACGATCTGCACAAAAAGAGTCAACAGTAGACTGCATATATTTTAAAGCATTATCAGATTGAATGATCTTGATGCGTTTGGTAAATTGAGTGAAGACCCTGTTATAGAACTTAGTAAGAATAAGAGGCAACTCAGATAGGTATTTTATTAAAAATAATCAAATCATACGAGAATAATCATCAATAGAGATAACAAAATAGAAATATTCATTAGTAGTAGCAATGTGAGATGGACCCCAAATATCAGTATGGATTACATTAAAAGACGCAAACTTACTACCATGAGCACTAGAAAGAAAAGAGTTATGATGATATTTGCCTAACTAACAAGCTTCACCCTTAAACTTAGACAAAGAACCCGAAGTAGTAATAGCTAACTTTAGTTTAGCCAAGGACGGGTGTCCCAACTGAAAATGCCACTGAAGTGAAGAGAGAAGCACTCATGGCAGCAAATGTGTGGGGAGATGTTGGATTAACATTTAAAAAGTAGAGACCATTCTTCTCATGTCACAAACCAATATCTTCTTGGTCTGCAGATCTTGGAAAACATAGGAAGGAGAAAAAGTTACAGAACAATTTAAAACTTTAGCCAATTGACTAACTGAAAGCAAGTTGAACGGAAAATCAGGAACATAGAGGCTAGATGGTAAAGGGATAGAATGGGACGAAGAAGCCCTTTGCCATGGATGGGGCGAGAGGAACCATCAGCTAAAATAATATTATGTGGGAGATGAGTAAAATTAGAGAAAAATGAGGAATTATCAGACATGAAAACGAGTGCAGGAATTTATAATCCATGAAGGAGGTGCAAAAGCAGCGCATGCAGTAGTACTTGAATCAGCTAAAGTAGCAGTAGAACTGGAGAAAGGATAAACAGTACACAATGCCTGGAACTAAATCGCTAATTTGAATAGTGAGTGAATCATGAGAATCAAAACTAGAGACTGCTTAACCAGAAGAAGTGGAAAATGCCATAGTAGTATTAGTAACCTGATGAGCATAAATGGGCTTTCCATACTTTTGGTAACAGTACGATTTAGTGCGATTAGTAGCCCTACAATGATCACATTTACAGTCACCTCGGCCACCTGTTCGACCACCACTACAAGTGCCACCACGTCCACCACGTCCATCACGTGGGCCACTACGACCACTAGTAGAAACAAAAGCGAAGGACTTCGAAGGAGAAGAGGCAGGTCGAACCATAGAAGAAACTTGTCCGAATGAGGAGCGCAAAAGGCGAGAGTAGGCATTAGCAACAGTGGGTAAGGTCTCACTTACAAAAATCTGATCTTTGAACTCACGTAATAAGCTTAGGGTTCAAACTCGACAACAAGGAAGCAATTATAAAGTCCTTCTAGTGGCGTTGTTGCTGGCCGAGATCAGTAGTAAGGAGTCGTATTACAACAATTGGTCCCAAAGATTCTTAAGAATACAGTAATACTTTGATAGACTTCCCTAACTGCTTCATGGTGAAAATTTTCTCATAGGTCTCAAAAACACGAGAAATATTACTATGATGGGAGAAGGAGTCGGCAACGAAGTCACAAATCTTCTTAGAGGTGTTAATAAATTCAACGGTCACGGTAATTGTAGGTTCCATGTTATGCCATAGCCAGCTCATATCAATTAAATTTTTGCACATCCAATCTTCATATTTGGGATCTGTTTTAGGTAAAGGACTATCAGTCACGTATTTCAATTTGCGCTTCCCTGCAGAAATTCTTTTACTGCATGTACCCAGACTAAGCAATTCAAGCCATGTAATTTGGTGGAGGTGATAGATTTGGGCATATCATCATCCCTAAGCAAGGAGACTATGTTTTCAGTCATAGCAAACAACTAAGAACCATAAAATAGAAGTTTTGCGAACAGAACAGTAAAGAGTAATAAACAAAGAACAATAGGTGATGAGAACAACAAGGGAATTAGACCACAATCTCCAAATCAATGCAAAGTATACCCAGCAAGATTTACGAGCCGCATACCAAGGATCCGGGGGCTTAAACACCAAAAAACACAAGTGTCGCTGAAACTCACGCATTGCAAGAGGGTCCAGACAAACGTAAGAGGGTCAAGACGCTGAAACTCACGCATCGCAGCAGTCGTCCTAGGCTCGGGTACTCTCGCTTCTACCGTAGCGGCCTCGGTTAGCTGACGGATGAAACCCACAATTTCACGTAGCAACCCTACCCCGTCTACTGGTCCTTGGGGAGCATTAGGATCTCCAGCATTAGGGATTGGCACATCTCCTTATCCTAAACCACGGCCACGGCCTCGTCCTCTCCGCGCAGACATAACTTCTATATGAAATAAATATAGAACCTAACAACATAAAATTCAACTCATCATGTTATTATCGACATATGCCACAAAATCATGCTAATACTTAGCCATTTAAGATCATGTAAATAAATTCCATGTACCGAGGAGCACCGTTAAGAGTGATGAGTCAATTTGGGTAATCTACTTAGATTCCTTGCTAGAATGTACGTCGGTCAAACGCATTTCTAACTCGACTTCCGAGTTTGTTAATCCAAACGTCCGGAGGCAAGACTAATCAATTCTAAGGTCCAACCTCCATGCTCACGTATACACGGCATTCTCATGCTCAACAGGTTATCATTCTCATGTTATCAAAACATTTAAACATATGTAGTCAGGCACACGCCAACATCCTCACAGGGTAATGTAACCTCTCTCATGGCTCGTAGGTATTTGAACCTAGAGCTTTGATACCAAGTTGTCACGCTCCAAAATTCGGATCACGTGAATCACCCAATGTAACCTCTCTCATGGCTCGTAGGTATTTGAACCTAGAGCTTTGATACCAAGTTGTCACGCTCCAAAATCCGGATCACGTGAATCACCCAAAAAAACCCAATTTTTATGATTCTAAACTCCAACAAAACTACCCGAGCCCAAACGGGTCCAACTACGTAAACAAAAGTGAGGTTAAAATTTTTGAAAAATGCATTTCTGAGGGTTTATTTTATGTAAAAGAATAGCCCTAAAAGAAAAAAGGTCACGGTCCTCAAGAGCTAAGCTTTGAAACAAACAATCAAAATTTTAGGAAAAACTGCTCAAACCATTCGAGCGGTCCTTGCAAACACACTGCTCTACCACGCCAAACACAAAACATAATGCTTTACCACGATCGCTCGATAGACTGTTCGAGCAGTTTAGCTCAGGACTCTTTTTCAAACACCTCGGTTGAAAATCCAACACTTGACATTTTTTTCAACTTTTTGAAAACCTCCGAGGCACAACAAGCCAACAAAAACGTGATAAAACAAGGTTCAAAATCCTCCTTCGAGGCACAAGAGTTGATATAAAATATAAAACCAACTGAAAACTATAACCATTTCATACAACTATGAAATCAAACAATCAACCCATAGTGTCTCTCATAACATACTACATACATGCATTGATACCAAGACCTCAAGGCTTGTACAACATGTTTCAAGTTTAAAACATATAATTTCATTACATGATCCAAATACAAAACGGTGATAACAGCTGATCAACAAAACTATTAATAACAACAAAATGGCTTTTATCTTCGCCTCCTTCGGAGCTCACCGAGATCAATCCATGTGATCAAATTCACCTGAAAATTTTTAAATTCCACAACGTGAGCCGAAACCTAATAGAAAAAGACTAGCATGAATTAAAAGCATAGCATCCAATCACGAATTATATGAACAACTCGACAACACAAATCTTAAAACGGTTTTCCATATTTAAAACCATAAGTTTTCGTAAAATCCCATAACGTCCAACAGTTTAATAAACATAAACAACAGGTTATTTTTCAACTAGGTTTTTTTAATCTTCAATGATTCTTATGTACCGACTCTGTCGCCATGAGGACAAAGGTAACAATTATAGATTCTCGCCCATTAATCTAGTTCTGGGATATCGAATGACCCGCTAGTTAATGATAAGTTCTATACGTAGTTACAACAACAACCGTCTCCCACTAGAGCAACCACTTCATTTACGGGGATTAACCCGAAGGAACGAAGCACTTGCGCAAAATTTTTGAATTTTTACTGAGCAATGGAGGCCCATGTACACATTGTTACGGCATATCTTTAAAATCATTAAAAAGGCACGCAGTTCAACTACGAAAATGTTTGTAAATACACACAACCAAGTACAAAACATTCAACGTCACTCTGCCACGTCGTCCATAAAACCATGGAAATCGACCAACATTTTCAAAATGTTTCCGGACTCAACCTCAAGAGTTAGCTTCACCTCTAAAACCATGTTTTCACAACAAAATCCTTCCAGTTTCAAAACTCATCTTTTCGAAAACCACGGACATATATGTCCACCAACTTTGTAATAAACCATAAAAACGCATAACATGCTTTTTATCCAATCAAACAAGGTTTAAACATAAAGTTCAACATTTATAGTATTTTAAAATGGTAAAAGTGCGTATAAATCACATATAGCACCCTTTTAAAGCAAGATAATTTAGAATCATACTATCGAGAGTTAAAAATTCGATGTTTTAATCACCGACGAGAAACCAAAGTCTCCAAAACGAGATTCTGTTTGGTTGAATGCGAAGCCCACGACGAGGATATCAACAATCGACTATCGCAATGCCTAGAACCGAACCCGAACCAAGCTGAAAGCTAGAAAGAAGGCAGAGGATTTGGTTTTTCTTATAAGAGAGAAAAAAAGAAGCTTGCAAGAGAAGTTTCGGTGTGAGAACCAAAGCCACTAGTTGGCATATAAACCACCCACGCAGACAGACCACTCGAGCAGTCTAAAGACCGATCGAGCAGTCCTGCCTAACTTTTTTGCTTCACGCCCAAACAGAACCGAGATTGAAACAAATATGCATTCTAATCCAACGCATGCATAAAACATATAGAAATAAGTTTTTCTATAACGATTAAAACGATTAACAACACATTACATATATACATAACAAAACAAAAGGAACCGAGTCTCACATTTTATGTATCTTGAAAGGTATTTCAATATTTCTAAGAACGATGGAAACTTATTTTGAAATAATGGTATGAAAATCGATGCTTTCAAGGGCAATTTGGATATTTGCTCACAACATCACTTTCTTGCTATTTTTGAGACCCGGGGCCCCTCCTAGAGGTTAATCAAGGTAAGTGGTCACCAATAAGGGTTTCTTGTAGTTGGTGAACGATCGAGAGGCCTCTATAATAGGGTTCTAAATTACTGTATCAAAATATGTATCAATAGCAGTGATACAGTCATGCCATGGTCAAAACTCCTCTCACACCAACCAAATACCTTTCCACAACCTTGCCACTATACTTAGGACCCATTTTGTTGGCAACTTTATGGCAGCTTGTTTCATATCTTCTGTCTTTAGTGAGTTTTTAGGCTCTTGGTCAAACTTTTCTGGCTTTTGATTCAACTTGACTAGAGAAACAATTTCATAAAGGCAAAAAAGGCTAAAATAGGCAGCCATTTATTTGCTCAAGGCCAGAAAATTAGAATACAATCTAGAAGATCAGGTCGAGTGGTAGAAAAATCTATGGATTCATTAGGAATCAACAGTCATTGTCTGGACATACCAGTCACAGCCGGCCAGGAAGAGGAGAGATCAATGACGAAGCTACTAGCTACTAGCTACTAGCTACTAGTTAGAAAGGAAAGGACAAGACCACCTTTTTTTGCCTTCGGTGGATTTGTTTCTAGTCAAGTTGAACCCAAAAGTATTTTTTTTTTATAACAAAAAGCTATAAAAATTCACTAAAGTCAAAAACATCTCCAAAAAACTGGCTCAAATGTTCCCACCCAACCAATCTTCTCCAAAATTTGTACATTTCACAAGCAAAACCCACAACATTTGCCCAACAATTCCTTGCTAACCATCCTCATCCTTCTCAACCCTATAACTCGACGATGAAAGCCATGACCTCCACATCCACTACATAGGCCACCATAAATGCTACCGTGATCACTGCACTGGAAACTAAAGTAAACTCTAAAATAAATGCAGAAAGAAATACAATAGATGGTATCCCAATATGAGAGAAAAATCCAAGAATAGGCATTAGCCACAATAGGGCAAGGTTTCATTGGCAATGATCTAATATTTGAACCCACATAGCTCACGAGCCAAGCCCGAAAGCAAAGAAGCAATCATGAAGTCCTCTCATGGCTGTAATCACTGTCTCAGATCGGTGGTAAAGGGTTGAAGCTAAAACTGATTCCAAAGATTTAAAGTGCTGTGATACTCAGATAAGATCTTACCGGACTGCTTCATGGTGAAAATTCCCATAACTCTCATAGACACATGAAAGCTTAATATGACGTGAGCAGTCAACAACTGAGTCTCAAATCATCTTCGAAGTGTCACAAATATCAATGGTGGAAGTAATATTAGGCTCTATGCTATGCTACAACCATCCCATTACAATTGAATCCTCATATTCAATATTTATATTTTGGATTTGTCTTAAGCAAAGAATCATCAGTTAAATACTTTAATTTGTGCTGCCCATGTGAAAAGATTTTTACTACATGTGCACAAGCCAGGCAATTTAGCCCATTCAGTGTTATGGATGTAATAAATTTGGACATATCAGCGTCCTTGAGTTAAGGAGGGTTTTCCTTTAGGCATAACAATTTCAAAGAAAGAATCACTAAAGCAATGTAAAACAAGGTTCCAAAATTAGAACAATGTGAACAAATTGAATCGAACCAATGGATCAATAGAATATCGAGGCAAAGGGTTGAACTCCATATGCAATAGGTCATTACCCAACCTAGAAACAACAAACAAATCAAACAGGAGAGCAAATCCAACCAAAAAAAAAAAAACAAAATGCCACCACAATGGCTAGTCCCAACAAATCCAGCCCCAATTGATCTGTCTTGGCAAAAAGAAGTTGACGAACGGAAAAAAATGGCCAAGCGACTACTTCGAACACCCGACCACCAAGCAGTCGAAGAAAGATGGCTGCAATAGATCAAATCAATGGTAAAAGCACAATCCAGCCTCAATTTTGGTCCATATCGAAATGATTAGAAGCAAAAAATTGCAGCAAAAAGCCTCAAAATTTTCAGATCAGACAATTAGCGCTGAAAATTCAGAAATGATTCAAAAATGCAAAACTAACATCAGCTGGCTTCAAAACATTCTAGAAAATTACCATGATAATCAGGGGAAGATACGATTAATCAAGGGATGATCGGATTTTGATGATGTTTGTACAGACACTGACATCAGAATGTTTTGATGATCTCTAGACTGTTAGGACACAAGATTGAATGCATTTTTACAAGTTGTAGTGTATGGATTGAAGTTGTAGGGCTAGAAAGAAGAGGAAAGAAATATTTAGTGAATAGGTTTAGGGTTTTTAATCCTCTTTTACCCCTTAGTATTTATCCTACAGACAGAAATTTAAAATAAATAAATAAATAAATAAATTCTCTAACAAGTTAGAATCCTTTTCCACTAGGTATTAAGCTCTATTTAAGGTGATGGCCTTTACTTTCCTTTCAAAAGCTTAGTTATGTAGAATTGCCATTCTTTTTCTTCTTGGTAAATTATTATTAGGAATTTCATGTATTTAATTTTGTAACCTCTGTTGTTTGAACAGCAAAGATCTGCGACAAAGGTAACATTCCCTTTGGTATGGACAAACACTTGCTGCAGCCATCCACTGTACCGAGAATCTGAGCTTATTGATGAGAATGCGCTTGGTATCTCTCCCTTTCTCCCCCTTATATATATAGTAGTACAGTATAGTATAGACCATTGAAGGATCCCTGTACTCTCATCCAGCTGAACTTTATTGACTTCATGTTTAACACTTGCCAGGGGTAAGAAATGCTGCACAAAGGAAGCTTCTGGATGAACTGGGTATTCCTGCTGAAGATGTGCCAGTTGATCAGTTCCTCCCACTGGGACGCATGCTATACAAGGCACCATCTGATGGGAAATGGGGAGAGCATGAACGTAAGCTTTTGATCAATCTGGAACTCAGCCTGCTATATATCTGCTGCTCTGTTTGTCTATTTTGTAAAAGTCTGAATTTAGACCCATATGATGCATCTGGCAATTGATCTTCCTGAAAATCTATTTAACCTTATCCGAACTGGCACAAAAGTAAAACAAAAATGATTGGTAATGTCCTTTTATGGTACCTTGATGTTGACTCCGTTATATGCTATTGGCAGTTGACTACCTACTCTTCATTGTCCGGGATGTTAATGTGCATCCGAATGCTGATGAAGTTGCTGACATAAAATATGTGAATCGGGATCAGTTGAAAGAACTGTTGAGAAAAGCAGATGCTGGTGAAGGGGGTTTGAAGCTGTCCCCATGGTTCAGACTGGTTGTCTACAACTTCTTGTTCAAGTGGTGGGACCATGTGGAGAAAGGGACCATTCGAGATGCTGCTGATATGAAAACCATTCACAAGCTGACTTAGATTTGGCTGTCTTCTAGTTGGTACGGTTGGATTGTTACCAACCTTCAGTCGCTTCAACCAATAAATATCCCGTTGGAGATTCACGAAAAAGCTGCTTTGCATCTGTGCAAGTCTGTTGCCATACCAAATTCTGTTTTTTTCTTTGCCCAAATGAAGTGTCAGTTTGTTATGTTAAATTCTGCTTGGGATTTCATATGGCTTTGTGGTTGAGAAATCAATAATAAAAACTTTGTTGTGTGATTCGAGGTTGGTTTTCGGCCTAATTTTAAAAAGCAACTATTACCATTACGTAACACTGTTGCATAACTATTTTAATGGCATTCTTTTCTCGTTACAACCAATTTTTCGGTGAAAGAAATTCCCAAGTATAATGGCCGTTACACCTTTCGTAACGGTATTGTAGCAGGCATAGCGGACCGAAACGAGTCGTTACTGCTTGTGTAATGGGATTTGAGCTTGTGATTTTTTTGCATTTGTTTTTTTTCCTTAACAGGCTCACGTCTTCTACTATTTTCAATTCAAGATTATTTGTAGTAGCCCGATAGACCAGAGACTACTTGGATATTGTCAGATTTGCCTTAAGTTTCTTGAATTTTACAATAATCAGTAGATTTGGCTCTTCTTTTTTGACTGCGGACTCTCCAAAAGGTTCATTCTTCTTCCATTTTGGATTTTTTGTTCAAAATTCATATTTGCTAACATCCGAATAACATGTTTGATTCAAGATTCATGTTATTTGAAAATTCAACGTCAACGAATTTAATTTTTTGGGGGTTTGATAGTGGGCACATGGTGGCCGAATTTCCAACTCCTCAAGTTGTTGTTGTTTTGTGTTTTTTTTTTTAAAAGTTGTTCAAGATTTATGCTTATTTTATTTTTGGATAATTAATTGTAACATAAAAAAAAAATTATATAAATATAAGAAGCATACCTTAGGAAATTACAAAAGTACCATTAGGAATTTACTTCCTAAACATATTTAACAAATAAAACCAAACTTCCGCTCTAAGTGGGGGAAAGTTATCGACAAAGCATATTCTATGCACAACTCGTGTGGACAGGAAAAAAAAATCTACTTACAAATCCGCGCACAACTTGCATGATTAGGATGCATCACATAACTAAAAATTCAAAATTAGCTAGAAACGTAGTAGTCATAAGTCAGCTAAACATAACTAAAGAACTAACTAAAGTGAAGAGCAAATCTCAAAACTCAACCAAGGTAAACTTAGTCTTTCAGATACAGTAACACTTCCCAACTCAAGAAAGGAAATGATAGAGTCATGATCACCAATTAAGAAATAAGTCCATACGAAAATTTGTTCCTTAAATCAATAATAATGAGGTAACACTAGCAATGGTCACCCCAAGACTCCTCAGAAATCTTGTTAAAGAAACATGATATGGCCAAGAAGATCTCAATACCCCAGCAGCTTAGGAGACTAAAGAAAGCTGGTTCTCAAACCACGGCGCTAAGGAGCAGGAGATAGAATAGTCCCAAGGGAAACCTCAGCTCAAAGATAGTAGGGAAACCTAAGCAACTCCACCGTCGGCCCCATCTCCGCACCCTAACCTACGTAGCCTAATCAGATGAAGAATCAAGCCCCTTCTAACCATATAATAGCTGCGATAACAGAGACAACAGAGGACCAACAACACTGGATTAATTAGCAATTAATCACGAATAAACACAATCATCCAAGGAAAAACCTTAATCCAAATTTCAATTAACTTGACCAGTACCAATGCTAACTGGGAACCAACCCAGAGAACCTAGATGCCCAAACATAATAGTCGATCCTCCAAAAACTCCTCAGATGCCCTGTTAACAATACTCAACATCGAAGGCACCAACACTCCACAAGCTTGAAAAGTCAAAGAAGCTAGTTTTCTACACAGGGAAACTTAAGCTCGAAAAACCATTGAGCCCATCTTCACACCCAAGCGAGTGATACCTCCCAAACAATATAAAATATGATAAAAAAGCCCGTTGAGGACCATTGATAACATGAGGCAACCATATGCCACAATAGAATGCCAAACCATTTCAAGAGTTATCAGCGGGACCACCAAAGCAAATCCCCACGAGAGTCCCGCCACAAAGAAACAACCAACATCCACATTATTACAACCGGTGGGCCCACATAAATTGGCCACCTACTCCAAAAAATTACGCATAGACCACCAACAGAATACGCATAAACCACTTAGACAAAAGATTCCCCCAAAGCTAGCAGGTCACATGTAACGCCCTGATTTCAAAATAATAAAATCTGAGCAAAAATAAAGAAAAATACTCAAATAAAGGTGACAATTTCTTTTGTAAACAATCCTCGAAAAAAATCAATTTATACCCCGAAAGATAGCTCAAAATCATTTAAGAAAAACCCGTTCTAAAACAATTTTCAATTAAAAGCCATCTAGCAAACTCCTCATTCACTTGAGCAGTGGGACACCCAAGAGTTCACTGCCAAAAAACTATAAGATTTTCCAAGTGTTGGAAAAAAATTACCACTTTTTCTCATCCTTTGAAAATAGTTTTTGATAAGTAAACTTGAGAAGTAAAACATACATTTGAGAATAAAGCAACCACCCTTTCATCCAAGAACCCAAAATCAAACTTCAATATCAAAATACGTCATTAAAGATTAAAACTTTCAACTCAACAAACGAACGAAACGTCATCACATGCATACATAATATGAAGATACAACCTTAAGGCCTTACAACACGGGTGTTTCAACCCAAATTACAATAATCTAAGTACTCCAAAGAAAATAAAAATTACATCTTTACAATATCATTTCCTAAAAATATGCTATTTAAGAATGTGTAATCTTATCAGTTACTCAAAAAGGATCCAGCGACCATCATCTTACTCCAAAACCTTCTTCTCGCTATCACTTGAAATGTTGTTAAACAACATGAGCCGAAACTCGTAGGAAAAAGACTAAGAATGAACATATGCATGACATGTGAAGATAGTTATGCAGGATGCACACGTAAGTTTATCCAATACCAACATCATTTTCCCTAAGTCAAATTCTCGATACATAACCAAGTTTTCAACAAAAGAGTTATTGTTCAATGCCCTATAGTTGACATTAAATTAACCATTAAAACAAATTCTCTCACCAAGTTCAAACCAACTCAACGCATTCCCATGTTCCATCATTTTATCTATTCATCCAATTAAGGTTTTACCAACTCAAATTATTCATTAATTCAATTAAGTACTAAGCCGGACGACGCCTATAGACTCAGGCGTACTTATCGCCACCAGGCCACGCAGGGTTTGAAAAATAAATATTCATTCTGTAGCCCGACACGGAGAGCACACATTTTCGATTTTTTTCAAAAATATCAATGGATGGGCTACCCAATAGCACGTTTTTACGGGGATTAATCTGAAAGAAGGGCCTACCTTACATTGCGTAAGTTTTCGGTGTTTCACTGAGAAACAACTCGTGCCCAAACTTAATCATTCATTTGCATCACACGGTACTTCAATTATTCAATTGTTTCATTTCATTAACAACCAAAACGAGTCCAACCGTCAACCCGGTTCCTCTCGCTAAAACCCATATCACTACGTGTGTTTTTCGGCAAATTTTCACACCCGATATTGTCATGTTCCACACAAACTCATGTGATGTAAATACAATATGTTATTACAACCCTCAATTTAACCAATAATCACATCAATTTCAACATATGGGTCTCTTAACCCCAAAACTCTCAAATTTCATGGTTTAAGCTCAAATTCAAACCCTAGCTATTATTTTTTAAATCCAACCGTATTCAACAACAACGTGAAGATAGAATCATGTTAAATCATCTATAGATCTAAGATTTAACCTTCATTAACATCAAATCCTAACCTAGGGCTTCAAAATTACCACTTTCATGCTTTTATGTTCATAAAATTAAAGATGCAACACATATCATATAGATATTCAAAAATAGTCATAGTTCCTTCCTTTGGGATGCTAGATCCACAAGAAAAAGGCCCAAACAAGCTCCAACCACGAGAATCTCCAATCAAAAGGCGAGAATAAAGCCTTTAACGTCTAGCTCGAGCCTCCAACGGGCAAACGACCAAGATGGACGCAAGAGATCTCATCAAGAAAAGCTAAAAAGCTCAAAACAACCTCTCAAACCCAAACCCTAGCTCTTACTTCTGTTCTAGAGAGAGGAAGGAAAGGAAAGAATAAAGGTAAAAAGGTTAAAACTTGTAACTTATAAGCTATACGCCGATTGCCTGTTCGAGCGGACTCCCTACCGCTCGAGCGGCTCTTAAGCCCAGGAACTCTCGGCCACTTGTTCGCTTGAGCGGTCAAAACTAGGTAGAAATTTCGAACCAAAAAAATGCTAAAACTGAACCAAATATAAGCAAAACACTTCACAACAACGTTCTCATGCACTACCCAACATTTAACCATCGTCAGCAAACATATACAGGATGAAGTTTTAAATCTTACACATGATCTATACATTTAACCGTTCCCACCGAACATAACATACTTGCTTTCATTAATAGTAGAAAACAACAAAGGACCGGGTCCCTACAACCTCCCCCATTTAGGAGATTTCGTCCCCGAAATTACACATGCATCAAGAACTAAACAACTCGGGGTAGTTTCTGCGAATTTTCGATTCTCGCTCCCGCGTGGCTTTTTGAACACCGTGATGAAGCCATAACACTTTCACATACTGAACGGTTCTACCTCGTAAGACTTGTTCTTTAGTGTCAAGGATTCTCACCGGTCTCTCCTCGTAAGTAACATCATCCTCTACCCTCAACTCCGTCCAATCCGAAACATGTGATGGGTCTGGCTCATACTTACGCAACATAGATACGTGAAAAATGTTGTGCAAACCCGCCAGGGTAGCCCAACGATTTAAGGTCGTCACTGGGACCAATCGTAAACTCGGAGGTCTTGTGTTCGACTCCCGCTGGAAGTGCCCCGACTTAACCGATACCTGTGGTTTGCGGGTGATTGCAGGTATTTGGAGGTTTATACCTTAGGGGTGGGTCCAAAGGGCCCTGCCTTGAGGTGGTTCCTCCGTCATAAAAAAAAAAAACGTAGTGCACAAGGGCTAGCTGCGGTGGTAAGGCTAGGTGATAGGCCACTTTTTCAATCCTATCAAGGATCTCGAACGGCCTGATGAAACGCGACGATAACTTTTCACTCTTATCAAATCTCATTAAACCCTTTCGTGGTGAGACCTTCAAAAACACGCGGTCTCCCACCTTGAACGCTATTGGCCTCCTCCTCTTATTTGCATAACTCTTCTAACAATTTTGGATGGTCACTAAATGCTTACGGATCACGATGATCTTTTTTGTAGTTTTGCGCACAAGCTCGGGCCCTAACACTGTTGTCTCACCAACGTCGGTCCAACAAATGGGTGGCTTTCAAGGTCTACCATGCAATGCCTCATAAGGCGCCATCTCAATGCTCGACTGATTACTGTTGTTATAGGCAAACTCTACCAACGACAAATGATCATCTCATGACCCCCGAAAGTCTAAAACACACGTTTGCAACATATTCTCGAGTATCTGAATGGTGCGTTCTGACAGGCCATTCGCCTAGGGATGAAAAGCAGTACTAAGAAGTAGGCTTGTCCCTATAGCTGACTGCAAACTCTGTTAAAAATGTGACGTGAAACGAGGATCTCGGTCGAAAACGATGGAAACTGACACTCCGTAAAGTCTAACAATTTCACTCACATAAAGCTTGCTAAGCTTATCAACTGAATCCATCATGCGAATTGGTAGAAAATGTACTGACTTGGTTAATCTGTCCACCACAACCCACACGGCATCATGCCCCCTCGGCGACTTTGGAAGACCCGGAACGAAATTCATGATGATGATCTCCCATTTCCACTCTAACATTGGCAACGGTTGTAACTGACCCGTAGGTTTTTGATGCTCGGCCTTCACGTGTTGACAAGTAAGGCAATGCGAGATGAAAAACACAACATCTTTCCTCATACTCCTCTACCAAAACTGCCTACGTACGTCATGATTCATCTTGGTGCTACCCGGATGCACCGCTAAGCGTGAGTGATGAAACTCACGAAGCACGTCTCCGCGACACACTTCCGGCACAAAGATTCTCCCCGCAAATCTCAAACTCTGGTTGGAGTAGATAGCCCACACCTTGGCATCCTCGCCACTCAAGTCTTGCTCTCGAAACATCAAACTCTCCGCATTCGACCATTGTGCCTCAACAACGCGGTGAATAAGTGTGTTGAGAAACCACAGTGAATAAGGTAACACACTCACCGGACTTTCTCAAACGAAGGTCATACTCTCTGACCTCCCAGAGCATACTCTACTCCCTAACGGCCACACGAGCTAACGTGCTCAAAGACTTCTGACTAAGGGCGTCGGCCACCACATTGGCCTTGCCCGGATGATACTGTAGATCTAAATCATAATCTCTCAAGACCTTCATCCATCTCCTCTGGTGCAAATTCAAATCCTTTTGCGAAAACAAGTACTTCAAGCTCTTATGGTCCGAGAACACTTTGAAGTGTTCTCTATACAGGTAGTGTTTCTAGATCCTTAGAGCGAAGACCACTGACGCGAGTTCCAGATCATGTGTAGGGTAATTCTTCTCATGAACCTTCAACTGCCTTGATACATAAGCCACCATCTTACTCAATTGCATTAACACACAATCCAACTCCTCGTGTGACGCATCGCAATAAACGGCATAACCGAGTCCTCTCTCCAGTACAGTCAGAATAGGTGCACTGGTCAACCTTGTCTTCAATGTCTGAAAGGCGAGCTCACAACTGTCATTCCACGCGAACTTGATTCCCTTCCATGTAAGGCGTGTCATAAGCACTATAAGCTTAGAGAAGTCTTTTACAAACTGATAGTAGTAACCTGCCAATCCCAAGAAGCTCCAAATTTCGAACATATTTTTTAGTCTTTCCCACTCCATCACAGCTTCAATCTTGGATGAATCCACTGCCACTCCATTTTTCGAAACTACATGCCCCAAAAACTTCACCTCCGGCAACCAAAATTCATACTTATCATACTTGCCATATAATTGATGTTCTCGCAACAACTGTAAGGCAATTCGAAGATGCTCCTCGTGCTCTTCTTCAGATGATGAGTAAATCAAGATGTCATCCACGAACACCACCACGAATCGATCAAGGTAAGGGTGAAAGATATGGTTTATAAGGTCCATGAACGTTGCCGGTGCGTTAGTCCAAAAGGTTGTTGGCCTAACAAGGTTTCAATAACTAATTTTGATGATAACAAACCTATGTATCTAATTGTGCAAATTGAGATTGTTTACAGAACATACATGCTTAGCACAATCCAAGATACAAAGTGGAAGACATGACGCTTAAATTCAAATCAAGTTCTTTAGTGACAAGTTTTTGTGGAACAAAAGCAATGAATCGAGATATTGAAGACTTGAAGAATATTTTGTATTATTAGGATTCTTGTACATTCACTTTATCTCTTGAATTTTACTTTGAAGTTCATAGGAATCCTAAAAAGTCATAAAATAATTTTTTCAAATCAAACAGTGATCAAAGCTATTTTGAAAACATAAAATTCTGATTTTTCACATGTCCAGTCGACTGATGTATTATGCCCAGTCGACTGAACCAGCTACCAAAAATATATTTTCAGATCCACAACAGTTCAGTCGACCAAACCTTGGAGTTCGGTCGACCAAAGTGCAGTTGTTGAGAGGAAAATAGAATTGTTGAGAGGAAAAATCGATCTTTATAAGAAATGGCACGTACTATGTTAAATGAACATAATATTCCTAAATATTTTTGGGCCGAGGCAGTTAATACTACTTGCTATGTAATGAACCGAGTTTTTATAAGATATCATTTAAATAAAACTCCTTATGAGCTATGGAATGGTAGAAAGTCAACATTTCTTACTTTCATGTTTTTGGATGCAAATGTTTCATTTTAAATGATAAAGATGAATTGGGAAAATTTGATTCTAAATATGATGAAGGAATATTTCTTGCGTATGCTACTAATAGTAAAGCTTATAGAGCATATAACAAAAGAACTATGACGTTAGTTGAGTCTATTCATATTACCTTTGATAAAGCTAGCCAATTTTCTTCTAAGATTCCAGTTGATGATGATTTAAACATTAATAAAGGAATGGAAGAAATGCAAATCAATGAGGACAAAAGTAAAAGCAACAAAGTTGGCGATGAATATATAGACCAACCAAAAGAATGAAAAACAGTGAAAGATCATCCTATGGATCAAATCATAGGTGAACCTTCACGAGGTGTAAGTACTCGATCTTCATTAAAAAATATTTGTGATCATATTGCATTCCTTTCACAAGAAAAACCTAAAAACATAAATGAAGCTTTAGAAGATAAATATTGGGTAATGGCTATGCAAGACGAATTAAATCAATTTAAAAGAAATGAAGTTTGAAATTTAGTTCCTAGGCCTAAAGATAATACAATCATTGGAACTAAATGAATTTTTTAAAATAAAAAGGATGAAAATGGTATTGTTGTCCCAAACAAGGTTAGGTTAGTCGCACAAGGATATAATTAAGAAGAAGGAATTGATTTTGAAGAAACATATGCACCCGTAGCTAGGATGGAAGCCATTCGCATGTTATTAGCATATGCATCATATAAGAACTTTAAACTCTTTCAAATGGATGTAAAAAGTGCATTCTTAAATGGTTTTATAAATGAGAAAGTGTATGTTGAACAACCACTTGATTTTGAAGATTATGATTATCCAAACCATGTATTTAAATTAACAAAAGCATTATATGGTTTAAAACAAGCTCCTCGAGCTTGGTATGAAAGACTAAGTAACTTCTTGTTAGAAAATGGCTTTACAAGAGAAAAAATAGACAACTTTATTTACTAAGACTAACAAAGAAGACATACTTATTGTGCAAATATACGTATATGATATCATATTTGGTGCTACTAATGAGATTTTATGTAAGAAATTTTTCATTTGCACGCAAAAGGAGTTTGAGATGAGCATGATGGGAGAGCTCACATTCTTTTTTGGACTCCAAATCAAGCAAGTGAAGAATGGAACCTTCATCAACCAATCAAAGTACGTACGTGAGCTGCTCAAGCACTTCCAAATGGAAAATAGAAAAATTTTGGGTATTCCAATGAGTCCCTCAACTAAACTTGACAAAGACGAGCAAGAAAAACCAGTAAACACTAAGCTCTTCCGAGGTATGATAGGTAATTTACTTTATTTAACTACAAGTAGGCCTGACATCATATTTAGTGTCTGTATGTGTGCACGTTATCAAGCTTGCCCTAAAGAATCACACCTAATAACTGTAAAACAAATATTAAGATATTTGGTTGACACAATAGATATAAGCTTATGGTATCCAAAATTTACATCTTTTGAAATGATAAGTTATTTTGATATGGACTTTACTGATTGCACAATTGACCGTAAAAGCACTAGTGGCACATGTCATTTCTTAGGAAAATCACTTGTCTCTTGGTTTTCAAAGA
>JAULJZ010000024.1:7761635-7786124 GCA_032270985.1 Heliamphora pulchella
CCCAATTTCCCTTGAGTATTTAAGATCTACTAGCTTATTATCAAGAATGCAACTATTGAACTCATTCACCTAAGATGGCCAATTTCCATCCCCTCCTATTTTCTCAGTTGGGTTTCAGTTGGGTTTCTAATTGCATTAAAATCCTCCAATAACCCAAGGAAAATAAAGGTGTTCAAGCTATTAATGAGATTCCATTAGTCTCTTCTCTCCCCATAAGAATTAGAAGCATACACATAAAAAGAAAAATGACTAACCAACAAAGTACACAATGAATATGTTGGTTAGGCACAGACAAAACATTAACCTGAAAAATTGAATCGTTCAATAGACCCAGATTGAGAGACCCGGCTCCTTCTAATTTTGTTATATATTCTCTCGATGTATTGTATATTGCTTTAATGCTATAAAAAAACATGTTTTTGTATGTTCTATGCATGTGTTGGCTTAGATATGCGTGTAGGTTCCAATCCCGGTTCTGTCAGGCATTGCAGCAGAAAGTCAGTTTGCTTTCTGAGCAAGACCGCTCGAGCGGTCCTCAGTCTGTCTGCGTGAATTGCTTATATGCCAGCTAGTGGCTTTGGTTCTTGCACCGAAGCTTCTCTTGCAAGTTTCTTTCTTTTCCTCTTGAGAGAACATCCAAACCTTTTGTCTTCTCTCTAACTTTTAGCTTGTTTTGGGCTCGGTTTTTGACGTGGGGATAGTTGATCCTTGTTATACGCGCCGTGGCCATCGCGTTCATCCGAACGAAAACTCGTTTTGGCGACTTTGGTTTCTCGTCGGTGTTTAAGGCGTCGAGTTTTTAACTCTTGGTGGTAGGATTATAGGCTATCTTGCTTTAAAATGGTGCTACATGTAATTTATATGCGTTTTTACCGTTTTAAAATGCTATAAATGTTTAACTTTGTGTTTAAATCTTATTTGGTTGGATAAATAGCATGTTGATGCATTTTTATGGTTTACTACAAAGTTGTGGACGTGGGAGTTCATGGTTTTTGAAAAGATGAGTTTGAAAAAGTGGAAGGGTGTGTGTATATGTTGCGAAAATATGGTTTTGGAGGTTTGGAGTTAACCATTGTGGTTGAGCCTTGGTTTTTGAAACGATTCAGTTGAAATGATGAAAACATTTTGAAAATATTAGTCGATCTCCATGATTTTATGGATGACATGGCTGGATGCCGTTGGACGTTTGTATATGGTTGTGTTTTTTTTTACAAACATGTTCATATTGAGCTGTGTATCTTTTAATGATTCTATAGATGTGTCGTAACAATATTTGTGTATGTAGACTTTCATTGTTCTTCGGTGAAAATCTGAAAATTTTGCGCAAGTAAGTGCTTCGTTCCTTCGAGTTAATCCCCGTAAATGAAGTGATTGCCCCAATAGGAGGCGTTTGTTATTGTAGCTCTGTATAGAACTTGTCATTACCTAGCAAGTTATTGGATGCCCCAGACCTAGGCTAACGGGCGAGAGTTTATAGTTGTAACCTTTGTTCTCGGTGCGACAGAGTCGGTATATAAGAATTCATTGTAGGTTGTGGAAACTTGGTTGGAAAATAACGTGTTCTTTATTTTTTATAAACTGCTGGATGATGTTGGATTATATAAAAAATGGTAGTTTTGAGGATGAAAAATCGTTTTGAGGCTTGTGTAGTCGTGTTGTTTATATAATCCGTGATTGCATGTTATGCTTTTACTTCTTGATAGTCTGTTCCTATTAGGTTTTGGCTCACGTTTTGAGATTTAAAAACTTTTCAGGCAACATAGTTGATCACGCGGGTTGATCTCAGTGAGCCCCGATGAAGATTAAGACAAAACTCTCTTTTGCGTTTTTAGTAGTTTTGTTGATCGATTGTTATTATTGGTTATTAATGGATCATGTAATGATGTAATATGTTTTAGTATTGAAAGCATATGTGTTGTAATCTTTATAGTCATGGTGCATATGCATGTATGTTTGCAAGATGATGAGAGGAATTTCGGGTTGGTTGTTTTAAGTTTTTTGGGTGCATGAAACGGTTTTTGTTTGGTTGGTTCAACGTTTTAATAAATCGTTTTTTATTGATCTCATGCTTTATATCAACTCTTGTGCCTCGAGGGAGGATATTGAATCCCGTTTTAGCATGTTTTTACGGGCTTGGTTATGCATTAAAAGTTTTTAAAAGTTCAAGTGTTGGATTTGCGAAAGTAGTGTTTTGAAAAAGGATCCAGAGTCTGACCGCTCGAGCGATCTATCGGGCGGTCTCTGCAAACATTCTGTTTTGTGTTTTTCTTGGAAAACCAGCGTCCTAGCAAGGATCGAGCAATTTGGGCAATTTTCAAAAATTTATATTTATTTGTTTTAACGCTTGGCTCTTGAGGACCGTGACCTTAGTCTTTTGGGTTATTCTTTTACATAAAATAAACCCTCGGAAGTGCGTCCTTCAAATGTTTTAACTTCTTCTTCAAGTTACATTCTTTGACCCGTTTGGGCTCGGGTGGTTTTGGTGGATTGTGATATCCCAAAACGGTTGTTCATGGGCGGTTCGCGTGACCTGGGTTTTGGGGCGTTACACAAGTTCTTCCCAATTCAGCATACTGATACATATTTACACCGTTTCAACCAAAACGGGTAGCATTCAAAATACTACCACCTTTAGCTTCTTTGACCTTAGTCTCCACTAAAACCGAAACACTTGACATTTTCATTCTTAACTAAAGTCCGAACTTCCCTTTGCTTTATGGAGTTATTTAGGACCCCAACAATCCATGAAGCTAGTTTAAAGGCCATATTAAAAACAGAAGTTAATGGAGCAACACCTCAAAAGGTATACCTGCCATCAGTCATTTTCCTTTCTTCTTCTTCTTGCAGCTGCAAGAGCTAAAGCCACCCTTACTAGAAATTGAAGCACTCTTACAGACAGTGCCTTCTTTAAATCAGGCAGAGTGACGATCAGTCTCAGCACCACTATGCTCAAACTTATCATCTTTGGCAATTCTCAAGATGTACACTCTCAGGGAAACCTTAGCACCTGACACAGCACCAACATCTTCATGGCTTGGATCATGAACCAAAATCCGTCTCTCCACATAATTACCAACAACTTCTACTTGTAGATGCTCATTACGTTCTTGATCCTGCAGATACTTCCCCCATATTAGGCCATTACATCATCTGGAAACTCTAGTTGTGTTACTTCCAGCACATTGACTGGTACAATGGCCAAAGCTAGGGACTCAGATGAACTAGGAATATCACCTCCACTGCATGGAACCTGCTCTGTAGCCATCTGTTCTTCAACTTTATTCTTACATTTACCACTCCATGTCTTCCACATTCCAAATGGATGAGTGGACTTCTCTTTCTGAGGAACAGGCCTAGGGATAGGTTTAAGAACAGTCCACTCCCAAGTACTATGGCTAAACACTTTACATTCAGTACACCTTGGAGGCAGCCGCTGGTATTTGACTTCAATTTCCATAGATTTATCCCCAAATTTAAGCCGAAACTTCTCTGGTAGCTCCTTCTCGGCACTTACCTCTATACAAATACAAGCAGATGAGATCTTTTCCCTATTTTCTGTCTGGCTGTCTGCATAGAGAGGCTTCCTTGCCATAGTTGCAACATGGCTGAAGCCTTCCTCATCCCAAAAGTCCGGTGGTATGTTAGAGAACTTAACCATATTGACATTTATCCAAGATGCTTCCTTGTCATTTTCAGCATTCTGTGCCGTTTTTTTAAGAACCAACAGTTGGCACCCTATGTACCAAGGACCTTTCTCCATAATATCATCCCTACTGCTTGTCATCCTGTTAAATAAAATGTTTTCCCAATAAAATAGAGACATGAATGCTTGCACAACTTACTCTTAGGGTGTATTGGAAGCCTGTAAATTAATAATTTAGTGTGGGAAAAAAAAATAATGAAATAGAGGCTCCTCGGGTAATTACCAGCATTATAGTTCGAACATGTAACAATTTCAAGAGGATAAAAGTTGGAGCTTAACAATTTTAGCTGGAGAGGCGTTGCAGATTCTTTTTGGTCTTCTTCTATATTTAATTTGCCTTCAAAGGAGGGGGAGGGGAAACTTTGTGATCTTAGAGCTAGCTGATGTTGGAATGCCCTTGAATTGTTTGTCTTCTTTTCTCCACATGTTAGATGTTAAGAAAAACCCATGATTTCACAGATCTTAGCGAAAGCGCTGACTTGCCATGGACCTCCCATGGGCACCCACAAATAGCCCACAAACCATGGACACCTGGTAAGTCGCTAGGCTTACACCTGCTGGTGGGTGCCCTGAGGCTTGAACTGGGGACCTTGAGGCAAGTCCCAAAACCGTATTCGCTGAGCTAATCCCTGGGGTTTAGTTGTCAACCCCTTGAAGTAAACAAAACATCAACTTACAAATGTTCCGCCTTGGCTTCAACACATTTCACATACTCTCTAAATTTTTATGCACGTAGTTTAAAATCAAATGATTCTTCTTGTTATGTAATCCTTATTAGGTTTCTTTTCTATCCTATCATTGTCTAATCCACAGGCCACTTGATGGAAAAGATTGAATCTGAGAATTTGCTGCACAGAGCTTTCAGTATATTTTTGTTTAACACAAAATATGAGTTACTGCTTCAGGTATGTGACCAAGTTTTTTATGGAAAAGGAAATGATAATTAATAATATAGCACAGCATATGAGCATGGTTCTATTGCAATTGATGTTTTTGAAGAAATGTGAATGTACATACAAGCGAGGGACAATTTTGATTCTAGAAAGTTTTCCTTACGTGTAAGATGTTTTTATTTGTGCAAGAGATTTGTCTGTCATTAGTAAGCAAGGGAAGCTAAAATCAGAAGGAAATCTACATCTGGTATCCCTCTGTGGAGTCATGGTAAAGCGGGAGTGTCTTTTAAATCGATAATAGCATGTTATAACCATCTTCTTATCTTGATAAATTAAGTCATGGACAGCTGCTTCATATTTTTTAAAGCCAATTAAAGGTGCAGATACAGTTGGCTTGAGTTCTTTATTTTGTTACTGGCTCAAATTTGGGTTTTCGCCTATGGAACAGCTTGAGCAGCCTGTTTTCTGTGAGCCTGTTTTGCCAAATATTCCAACAGATCGAATATTCTTCCAAATTTCCTCATAAACTGACTTGTATTGTGATATGTGACGTGTCAGTTTATGACAGTAAAGCCTAATGTGTCCAATGACACCATTGTGATGACATATAGGGACGACAAGCTTTTACAATACTGTATTTTTAGGCAAAGTTCTTGAAATAACCTTTTGGGAGTGGATTGGGGAAGAACTTTAGGTGCAGTGTGTTTAGGTGTAATAAGTTTATCAATTACACCTTTAACAAGATCATTCTTAACTGACGTGCTTGAGGAAGCTATTGACTTGCCTGTGTATGTGAGACCCGTTTGATTTGATCCCACCTTTTGCACATTTAGAATGCCACCCAAGGCTTTTTAACATGCGTTCATCTTCTTGAAAGTAGAACTAAGAACATTAAGATCGCGTTCTAATTTTACAATTCTAGATTTAGTTATTTCTCTGACAGTCTTATGTAATTTTTTCTCAAAATTGGCCATTTTATTTTTATTATTTCTGGATGATTCAATTAAGTCATTCCTTTCTCTTTCAACAACAATCAAATTTTCTGCAAGATGACTTTGAGGTTTCAATTGACCCCGCCTTGAGCTTCAAATAACTCTTTAGATTTTCTCTTTTTTTTTCCAAGCAATTTTATTTTTCTAGACAATTTTGGATTACTATTTGTCAACTCGTTGCTTTCTTTGTCTCTAAATAATCATTCATATGCATGATGAAGAAACTCAAAATCATCAGGTTCGCAATCATATTCACCATCATTAGTTGACACACTTAGTTAACTTTCACAAATAGACTTATGACGAGTGTATTTGGGTGATTTTGGTGAATCATCAACAAAATATGACGAAGCGGTAAACGTAGTAAAGTTACCACCGTCATTGTCTGCTTTATCATTGTCAAAATTGGTGTTGTTAGAACCACTATCGTCCTAAGTCATTGTCAAGACTTTTTCCTTCTTGTTTAGGCATGCCTGTGCTAAATGACCATTGCCTTGACACTTATAGCATTGTATGTCTTGGGATTGAAATTTGACACTTTATTTGTCATCCTTAAAACAATTTTGGTTATGTCAGCCCCCTTTATTTTTAGGTTTGACATCACTAAAGTTACCTTTTTTTTATTTTTAGAAGTCTTTCTGATTTTTTTGGCAAAATGGTCGAAGACCTCAGGACCAACCACATTATCTTCCTTAAACTTGTGTACGTCGTCTTGAGCTTATTTTAAGGCCATACTTTTGGGTTTCTTTGGTTGGTTTAAACTACCTTCATAGTTTTTGAGATTTCTAACCAACTGTCCACTTTCAATGCATCAATATCTTTACTTTCTTCTTCAGCAGTAACCTTTGGTTGGAATATTACTCAATTGGGCAGAATTAGTTGAACATCTCATTAGTTTTTATTTTTAAAGTTTCATTATTTGTAGTGAGCCTTTGAAATTTTGCTTGCTTCACAATAGAGTTACTTCAAACTTTTCTAACAATTCAATCTATGATTTTTCTCTCTCAAATTATAACTAAAATTCACAATATTTTTTAATTTGGCTTAAAATTCATTTGAGATCTTATTATCTCCCATTCTTAAAGTTTCAATATTTGTAGTTAGTCTTTAAAGTTTTGAATACTTCACAGCAGTCGTGCCTTCATAAGTAACATCCCGAAGATCTCATGCCTGTTTGGTAGTCTCACACATACACAGACAATGATATTTGTCATGTGTGATACCATTAAAGACAGTATTAGCAGTCTTATTGTTTCAAATTTGCAATTTTTTTTTTTATCCCATTGATTAGTAAGCTTAGGGATTATTTCATTTGAAAGCTAGACACATTCATCAATTGATTTTTAAAAAGTTCTCGCGTGGGCTTTTTAATGTGGATAATTGGATTCATCTAATAGAGGAGGTCTAATGGTCAAGTTTTCTTCCGTACGCAAACCCATGCCTGACAATTATAAGATTCTCACTCTTAAACATAATTTTTAAAGAAAGAGTTGAGTGATTCTACTCTGATGCTAACTGAAAATTTAAGTGTAGCAGTGTGTGATAATATTGATGCCGATATGCTAAGTCGAGACAATAGCAAATGATAAAATAAACAATAAAAAACAAGGGTCGCGATTGTTTCCCGTATAAGATCCCAACTTCGTTAATAACCACATAACCAATTTAGGTTCAGATAAATGAAGCATTATACTAACAAATAGTTACAAGACAACTTGTAGACCGACGTTGAGTTCACAACCTAAACAATTATGATCTCCTTTAGGGAACTGCATTCTATTGTGGAACTCATGGAAATGAGGCCTCAGATAACTATTATGATCTTGTTGGTAAAGTAAAAAATTGTTGGCATGTCATTATTGAAGACTGAAATCTTGGGCCAAATGTGTTGAATTTTATGTTTTCTTTATTATAAAAATCTTGGTGATGAATATGATCCTATCTTCATTTTGAGTCTTCATCATTAACTCCACGTCATTGGGAATGGTCATCCCTGAATATTAACATTAGCATTAATAAATAAGTGGGATTCAACCCCTAGAGTTCGAGTCTCCTTAACTTACCTATTGAAAAAAGATGATGAATTTGAAAGGCAAGTTGTCGGGAGGGTAAAAATGATGACATCTGACAAAAATGCATTCCCAATGGCTAAAAAATCTTTCTATTAAACTGAGAATTATCCTTTCTGGGTTTCATCACTCATTGCAGAAGTAGATTCCAATCATGGAACTTGTGTGAAGGCTGTCAAGTTACATAGATCCAAAACTTGTTGAGGGAGGAAAGAAAATCTACACTTCGCTAGGGTAGTAACTTGCCATAGATTCCTGAATTGCATGGTTCAGTAATATATCCGTAATGGCTCCCCTTCAAGCCCAAAGAAGGAAGTGGAGAGGAAACTCAGGTAGTAAACCATTAGCCAGTAATAGGGGATGAGTTACCTTCATCGTGTAAGAATCTCGACATGAGGCCATTGATATTCAGCCACCAAGATGCTTATGCCTTTTTGATTAGTTGATTGATATACAACACTCTAAACCTTGTTGAATATTTTGATCATCTTTATACTTGAGCTCTTGATTCAATTTGTTATATACATTTTTCACATAGCTCTAAGTATTCTGGGTATTAACTCATTAGCACTATCAAAAAGGAATTTGAATTGTAACATTCATGAATTTATGACAATTGGACTAAAACAAATCAAAATCCTCTGTTGTATGAGCAGCAAAGGTCTGGAACGAAGGTAACATTCCCTCTGGTGTGGACGAACACTTGCTGCAGCCATCCGCTTTACCGAGAAACTGAGCTTATTGAAGAGAATGCCCTTGGTCTGTGTGTGTGTGTCCATTTATTGACTTCTCATTTTACTTTCATTCATCTGGCCTCATCGACTTTCATGTTTAATTTCTCGCAGGAGTAAGAAATGCTGCACAAAGGAAGCTTTTTGATGAACTGGGTATTCCTTCTGAAGATGTACCGGTTGATCAGTTCCTTCCATTGGGTCGCATTCTGTACAAGGCACCGTCTGATGGGAAGTGGGGAGAGCATGAACGTAATAACTACTGCGTTAATTCAATTTTGATCTAGTGTTATTCCCATGGAGATTATCCCTGTAGATTGCTATTCAAGATCACTGCGTTGTTTTTTGTTTATTAGTTTTTATTTTTTGCGGTAAATTCTTAGATAATAATGCGTCTGATCATGGGTCTCCCCAATATCCATTTAACCTAATTTGAAGTTGCAATAATTGCCAAGCAAACACGATTGGTAATATCTATCAGCGGTAAATTTTCCCATTCTCTTATTAGACTCTGTTTTCATCGAAGCTTCAGGTGGGGCTGTTCAGCTGCTCATTCTTGTTGATTCTGTCCAGACTTCATTTCAGTGACATTTTTGGACTTTTTTTTTATATATAAATTGATGAATAGTTCTATGTTAATTAATCTGTTTTACCCTATTTGCAGTTGACTACCTACTCTTCATTGTCCGGGATGTTAATGTGAATCCAAACCCCGATGAAGTTGCCGACATAAAATATGTGAATCCGGATCAGTTGAAGGATCTGTTGAGAAAAGCAGATGCTGGGGAGGAGGGTTTGAAGCTGTCCCCATGGTTCAAACTAGTTGTGGACAACTTCTTGTTCAAGTGGTGGGATCATTTGGAGAAAGGCACCCTCCAGGAAGCAGCTGATATGAAAACCATTCACAAGTTGACTTGAAATCACTTCTCCCAGTGATATCTTCCGTAACTTCACGCCATTAAATTTGTGTTGCAGTTTCAGAAGAAGTTGCTTTGCTGACGATACCAAATGCTTTTCTGCTCTCAATCAAATGGGGTATTAACTAGTTGAGATCGTAATATACATTTGCCCTCATTGAGAACGAAATAAAATTTTTGAAAATAAAAGAAAATGAACTTTATTATCGAATGTGTCATACTAAAATGACTTTGGTCATCATTTTGGTGATTTTGTTTCGGACTTGGGTAAATAGTAGAAATATAATCAGCTCTGTTCGGTCAGCCCTAGATGCATGTTTCTCACTGAACCGAGGGGATTCGATTTGCCCCTCAGTTTGCACCTTGGTTTGCACATACAAAGTACAGAGTAGACCAATTCTTACTCCAAAACTGAATTGACCGTACAAAGCAATAAAAAGGGCTTTCGTTGCCCTTTTTCTGCTTTCACCTTTGATTGTGAAAGGAATTCAGGTTGGTTTTCAATTCGCTTCTCTCTCCCCAGTGAGGTTTGAACTTCGCATGGTGGGAAGGCCTTGGACTTGGGTAAACAGGAGGAAAGGCCTTGGACTTGGGTAAATGGTAGGAATGTAATCAGCTCAGTTTGGTTGGCCGTAGATGCATATTTCTCACTGAACCGATGGGATTCGGTTTGTGCATAAAAAGCACCGAGAAGACCATTTTCAATTTGATATCATACATAAATGATGGTAATTGAACTTGTATCCTTCTCAGTTGATGCTTCTACGAGCACTAGAAATAATTAATGAGCAAAACAAGGTAAAATTGAATTTTTTGTATAAATTATAGGAAAGAAACAACATTTGGTAAATAAGTTATTACTCGGTAGCTCTACTTCATCCATTGTATCTCTAAGATTGATTTGAGTTGAAGTACGCAACTAATTTTGAGCACATATGAGAGTTTTCACTATGTTTAGAGATAAATTGCTACATAATGGATCAATTATAAACCCTCCCGTGCTAAAAGTATATTTTGATGAAATTGTAGGAATGGGAATTGCGAAAACATCCCGAGCAACTTTTAATACAATGCAGTACGTAGTGGAATTAACCTTCCACCAATACGATATCAAAATTTTCATTATCTTTTTCACAGCCCTCTCTACCAAGAATCTTTTCAACCCAGATTTGCTAACCATGTTAATTCTTCCTCCAGGTGCATTTCATATACATTTTCTTTGATGAATTACTCAATTTGAGATTCACATTATTACTTGTACTTTTTTTTTCTTACTATTCGTATTGTTGAATTAACCATTCTTTAGCTTCTTTGTCAAATCATCAACATTTTTAACTATATAATTTCTTCATAAAATTTGTATGACAGTCTCTGTGTCAGTGGTAAGACACATTTGTTGGTTTTTTTTAAGTACTTTCTTCAGGATTTTCTTCTCATTTGTATATATTGACATACAATCCTATGTGAATATAATTAAAGATGCAATTTTTATCCATTCTAGTCGCACCACGTTTAAACCCTTCATCTTCCACAATTTTAAATGGCAATTCATCTATGACTATCATCTCGATAATGGCCTTTCTGCATGTATCTACACTAGAATTTATTTCCACAAGGTTATCACAACAAGATTATCGATTGTTTGTCCCTCACTTACATTCGTAAGTTTAAACCCTTGGGTGATTTACCACATATTTTGAATCTCGAATACTTTTTACATTGTGATTCTAGATATGTTAACAAATTTTGTTTTATTAGATATGGAGTTACATGCATAATCGGCTCCACAATAATTACATGCAATTTTAGGCTTCATTTGTTTTGATGAAAAATATTTTTTACATTTTTTAGTGTTTAATATGACCAAAATTAAAAGTTAACAGAAAATATTTTTCAAGCCAATGAAAGATAGGTTGATTATGATAGAAAACGTTTTCTACTTTTTTATCATGAAAAATATTTTTCACTATTACCATCCCACCACTATCACCATTGCCAGGGGAATAGGGGTTTGGGTGTCAGGTGGGAGTTGCGCAGGAGTCAGGGTCTGGGGCTGAGGGTTTGGGTGTCTGGGGGCCCGAAGCCCAAAGGTTGGTGCCCAGGATCTAGGGTTTAAAGTTTTGGGTCAGGGGTTTGGGGCTTTAGGATAGGGTCAGCGGTTCGGCAGTTAAGGGTTTAGGGATCTGGGGTAAAGGGTTCGGGGGTCGGGGGTCGGGGGTTTAGGGATCTGGGTCAAGGGTCCGAGGATCGGGGGCCCATGGTTTGGGGGCCGTGGGGGTTCGGGTTAGGGGTCGAGGGTCTGGGGGCCAAGGGGTTTAGGGATCTAGGGTTGGAGGTCTGGGTGTCCGAGGGCTAAGGTTTTAGGTCAAGATCAGGAGTTTGGGGGCCAGTGGGTTGGAGGTTCGAGAGTCTAGGGTTAGGGGTCTATGGGCTTAGGGCTTTAGGTCTAAGTCGAGGTTGAGATTGAGTTGGGGGTTGGGGGTTGGGGGTTGGGGGTTGGGGGGCCCGGAGGTTATAGCCACCATCACCACCATTGTTATTCTCAATTTCATTTGCACTTGTATCATGCATCTAAAACAAAATCAAATATTACAAACAAAATTATTTTAGTAATTCACACTTGACAAAAAAATCATGCCCCTACATCCTTTTTGATAAGTAAGATATCATCTACATAAAGTATTTGAAAGATCATCATGCCTCCGTCACGCTTCTTGTACACATAGGACTCATCCGGACTTTGATAAAAATCATAAGACTTTATAGCTTCATCAAATCGAGTGTTCCAAGACCTTGATGCCCGCTTAAGTCCGTGAATGGATCTCTTACGCTTACACAACATGTGTTCTTACCCCTTTACAATGGATTCGTCTAGTTGTATCATATAGATACACTCGTCAAGATTTTCGTTAAAGAAAGCTGTCTTGACGTCCATTTGCCAGATTTCGTAATCAAAATGAGCGGTAATGGATAAGGGAATTCGGATAGACTTAAGCATGGCTACCGACGAAAAGGTTTTCTCATAATCAATCTATTCTTTCTGAGTGAACTCTTTAGCAACAAGCTTAACTTTGAATGTTTCAACCTTTCCATATACTCCTCTCTTCCTCTTGTAGATCCACTTGCATCCAATGGATTTTATCCCTTTAGATGATTCTACAAGTTTTTATACCTAATTTGAATACATAGATTTTATCTCTAAATTCATAGCCCTTTACCAAAGATCTACATCTTTGTCTTGTAGTGCTTCTTTATAGTTACAAGGCTCAGTATTCAGTTCTGTCGGGATCTTGTCAAACGGCTCTCCCAAGAACATATACCGATTAGGTTGATGAGCAATCCTCCCACTATAACAAGGCACTACTTGTGTCTGTGTACTAACAGTAACAGGCTGTGCAGAATCTGAACTCTGTGCATTAGCACCCTGTTCTTAATTTGCACATGTCCCAATAATCCTCCCATTACGACAATGTAATAGAATATCAGTGACTTGTGGTTCCTCTTCCGTTCTACTAGTATTTTCTCTTAGTTTTTCAAGAACAATTTTGCTATTGGGCCCATGATCCATAATATAATCATCTTTCAAAAATCGGGCATTGATGCTAACAATGACATTCTGATTCTTAGGATTATAAAATAAGCCACCCTTCGTTCCCTTGGGATATCCCACAAAGAAATAGACTTTCGTCATCGGTTCCAACTTACCCGCGTTCTCTTTCACCACATGTGTTGGACACCCCCAAATTCGAATGTGTTTCAGACTAGGCTTACGCCTGGTCCACAATTCTGTGGGAGTAGGAGGTACTGACTTAGAAGGTACCAAATTCAGAATGTAAGCTATTGTCTCTAAAGCGAGTCCCCAAAACGAATCGAGTAAACCTGAATAACTCATCATGGTTCTTACCATTTCCATAAGAGTCCTATTTTTTCTTTTTGTTACATCATTTTGCTGCGGAGTGTCAGGTGCAGTCAACTGGGATGTAATCCCCTCTGATGATAGGTAGTCCTTAAACTCTCCAAATAGGTATTCTCCACCACGGTCGGATCGTAGTGATTTGATACTTTTACTTAGACGCTTCTTCGCCTCCGCCTTGAATTCTTTGAATTTTTCAAAACATTCAGACTTATGATGTATCAAGTAAATATATTCATACCTTGAGTAGTCATCAATGAAATTGACGAGATATTCAAAGCCACCTCTACCCCAAATTGTCATAGGACCACGCACATCAGAATGAGCCAGCTCTAACGGTTCTTTAGTTCTATTGTCTTTGGCCGAAAATGGCCTCTTAGTTATCTTACCCTCAAAACAAGATTTACAGACTGAAAGTGCCTCCACTTCCAATGAACTCAAAGGTCCATCTCCTACCAGTCTGTTTATCCTTTTTAGATTAATATGGCCCAAGCGTAAGTGTCAAAGAAATGTTTGGTTCATTAAAAAATAAAACTTTATCTTATATGGTAAAGTATATATGTTATTCATTTCAGTTAATTGCAGTGTAGGAGAGATATGAGATACAACATACAGATTATCCACAAATGTATCAGAACAAATAAAACATTTATTTTTTTTCACAACAACTGAGTCACCAAAATGAACAGAATATTTGTCATTTATTAAACTTGAGATTGAAATTAATTTTTTTCTAATCAAAGGTACATAAAGACAATCTTTTAGAAGTAGTATCCTATCTCTACTAAAACTGAGAGTGATATCTCCTATTGCAACTGCTGCTACCCTTGTATGGTTGCCCATGTACAGGTAGATTTTTCTATCACTAAGCTATCTGATTTCCTGGAACCCCTATAAAGAATTGCAGACATGATTAGTGGCTCATGTATCTACACACCAGGTATCAGAAGATAACACCGCTAAATATGTTTCAACAACCAGTGAACAGAAATTACCTTGTTTGTTCTACTTACTGAGAAAAATCGGACACTGCTTTTTTCAATACCCAAACTGGTTATAGTGATAGCACTTACCTCTTGGCTTCTTCACACCAGCTCTTGGTCCCTTAACTGCTTTTAGACTTGTGTTTTCTTGTGTCTGATCCTTTTTCTTCTTCTTACCTTTCGACTTAGAGGAAGAACCTTTCTCAGCCATATTTACAGAACTTGGCTTCCTAAGAACACCCTCGGCTACTTGAAGTTCCTTAAGAAATTCTGCCAGTGAGTAGCTGAGCTTATTCATAGAATAGTTCAGGCAGAACTACTTAAAACTTCAGGCAGTGACTAGAGTATGATATCGACATGAGTTTCCTCATCAATTTCAGCTCCAAGGATCTCCAGTTCATTCAGAAGACTGATCATCTTTAGAACATGATCCCTAACTGGTGTACCTTCAGCCATGTTTGCATTCATTAGAGATCTCATAGTCACCTGCTTGGCAGCACGATTTTGATCCTCAAACATTTTCTTGAGGTTCATCATCATGTCATAGGCACTGGGCATAGCCTGATACTGATGCTGCAAAACATTTGACATTGAAGCCAAAATGTAATAGTGAGCCATCTGATTAGCTTTCTACCAATTCTGATGGGCCTGGGTTTCCCTTTCGGTAGCCCCCTCATCAAGTACTAGTGGACATATCTCAGTTAAAACAAACTTGTAATCCTCAGCAGTTAATACAATGTCCAAATTTCGTTTCCAGTTAACATGGTTTGGTCTCGTAAGTTTGTTAATGGAAGTGAGTGGGTTGAAAGCCATTTTAATTCTGAGAATCACATAATTAAAATACATTAATTATGACGAGCAAAACTTTGAATTCATTTTAATTTGGATCCCTCTACCATTTTAAAATTAATTCGCCAGCAGCCTAGTAACTTGAAAATAGCATGTCACGATAGATGGACGTCTACTATTCTTCATAAGACCAGACATACTAATTCCTTTTAATTTTCCTAACTAGGCAACTGACCATGTCAAGTAAAATTAAATAGATGACATAACTTCAGTCCAGTATATAATAGCAGTAACTCATATGGAGAGAATACTATTATATACAGCTAAGTGTTAACCATCACCTAATCCTAAATTAATCGCTTCACAATGAACCCTTTAGATGGAGAAGTGATCTACACTAATAATTATCTAAAATTATCCCTAAAGAAAGTTTGTACTGCCGATACCACAATTAATCTATCCGATGGGGAGGAAGACCTTATTTCCAACACGCAGGATTTAATTGCATCGCTTATAAACTGGTGATAGAGACCGCAAAGATTTATCTGTGAATAATTTATTTTTAATACTTAGATTTTTCAAACATTTTTTAGGGTTATAAAAATCCATTTAATTAAAATAAATTTATTAATTTCGAACGCCACACGACCTGAAAGAATCAAATAACTTTCTGTGTACACGATTTCAAAGATTCGGATTTATCGAACAATCTTTTCGTATTTAAATACGTAACAAATAAAATTTAATAAATGCACAGTTTTTTCTTTAACTTTTCAGCTAAGGTAGTGATTAAAGGCATTTATTTATTTTATTTTTCATTTCACATTTTTTAAAAAATAATAATTTATTTCGATTAAATATTTTTTATTTTATTAATTCAAAATCTAAAATTAATTTTCATGTTTTTCTAAGATATCTGATTTTAAAAAAATCATCTTTAAATGTGATATTTTGTAAAAAAATAAAATATCTAAAAATTTTTCATTTAATTAAAATTAATTAATTAAAAAAATTAAATTTATTTTTCATTACAAAATATTTTAATTAAAACTAAAATTTTAAATTAATTAAATTAACAGGATAAATGAAACAAATATTTAACATTCACGCAGTTAATATATATATATATATATATATATCCCGATTTTATGATCCATCTGAAACTCTAAAGAGTTTGAGTCTCCTGTTTTGAAGATAAGTTGCAATGGTTCAATCTGTATCAGCTTCCTGTATCCTGATTCAAGCCTCAAAAGTCGCCGTAGCCGATCCACTTCAAAAACCGCTACTTGTGGAAAACCTGTGTTGGATTTTTCATCGAAAGTGTTGGCGACAAACATGGATTTGCACCGCCGAACATGGATTTTCCCCGAACATGGATTTTCCCCGATTTTCCCCGAACATGGATTTTCTCCGAATAGTGTGCAAATCCACCGCCACTGGAAATCGCTGGAATTGCGCTATTGGAAAACTGCTACTGATTGCTCCGTTTGGAATTGCGTTGAAACAGTTTCGAAAATTGCGTCGAAATTTGTGCCACAATTTGCTTTAGAAATCGGCGGCTGTTTGTTTGGTCATAGCGCCGAAACAGTTTGGAATTGCCGCTTGCTTAAGGCAGCGTTTGGCAGCTTTTCACTTCTGTTTTGGTTGAAAACTGCTGCTATGTTTCAGAAAAACCACCGAAATAGTGTTCTTCTTGTTTCTTTTTTTTCTTATTTTGAATACATAAAATAAAAAAACTAAAAATCAAAAATAATTTTTACATTGATCTTATGCCTCCGTAGAGTTCACAATCAATCTACCACGATCAACTCTCATGATTAAAAATATAATCATCATCCACGCATTCAATCAAATATGAAAATAAATAATGATCATAAAATCGGAATTAGAACACCTGCAAAACAAAGTTAGCAATAGTTCTAAAACTACCCGGCCCGATAACCAAAACAAAAAAATAAAAAATTGGCACTGATACCAATTGTTGGAGGCAAGACTGCCAAGATTTTTATTTTTGCAAACGATTAACAAAAAAAAATTAACTGGACGGGCAATCGTCAAAACGGGCTCCAGATAAAATTTTTAATGACGAACGATCAAAATAAAACCCGTGCATCTGAAGTTAATTTAGAAGAATACCGTTTTACAGGTCAAATCTTCAACTACGATTTGAATTCGAGTTGAAGTTCCTGTTAGATCTTCTACTGTATTCTCTTATACGATTTCCGAATATAGTGTAGGCTATAATCTTCCGAGAACTCTTACCGGAAGAACCAAGACAGCTTTAGTCTTTGAAGACAAGTTATGTTCTAAAACTAGTTCAGCCTACCCGCATATATATAGGGCTACAACAGGGACTTAGGGACTAATTATGAATAAGACTTCCAGTAGAATACAGACATCTACTAGAGGTTTCTACAATTATGGAAAGACATGTAGCGATTTTGGCAGTTTTCATAAAACACTGAATTATAGTTCACACCACTGAAGAACTATAATTGCACTCGGACCCATAATCTCAAGACTTTATTGCATTGAGCTCCTGTTATTAAATGCTTACCATTTCTCCCCATGTTAAGATTCTTGATACCCGCCAATTAAATTTAATTGTTGACAATTTAATTTAATCGGTATCTTGATATTTGCTTAAATCCTTCCGCTTAACTTATTTGACCACTGGATAATTAAATCCACTTACAGGGTTTGTCCTAGTTAAAAACTTATAAGCTTCCTTAAGGGGTATTGTCAATTTCGATATTTTGAGACGTGAATTCCATCAATAATTAATATTTTTCAAATAAATAATACCGCTATCCAACTGAGCAGAAATATAGACCTATGTAAAATCGCACCCTCTAATGAATCAAAATAACGAATATTAAATACATACAAATTAATAATTATTTCAGAATTAAGAGAATAAGCACTATTCATGATAATCTTGGAGTGTGAATTAATTTATATAGTCAGTATAAAATTAATTACCCCAAATGTCCTGTCACGCCCCAAACTCCGGGTCTCGCGAAAGCCCACCAAAACACCCATTTAATGAAAATAAGTTTCACAGTTAGAAATCAAATATAACATTTGAATAAAATTCCCACAGTTGAACTCTCATAAGACTGTAAACGTGCGTTCTCATACAGGAATAAGTATATCGTCAAGGGCGTACAAACCCGCCTTTTGAAACAGGTATCACATGTCAAAGGTACATGTACAAAACAGGAGAAACTACATCTAGTCCTTCCATCTCAACGGGCATCTAGGTCATCTCCTCACGTCCACCTGAAAAAATTTTAAGAAAATCCCACCACGTGAGCTGAAACCCAATAGAAACAGACTATAAAACTGTAAAGCAGGATATGCAATCATATGGTGGGAGCTAGCTTGACCACAAAAGCCAAAACGGTTTTCTCACAAAAACTACCAGTTTTCCATCTGAAAACCATCATTTTCATCCTTGAAACTATGCATATAAACCTGAGAGCTATCATGCCACAATTAAGAGAAAGCAGTAAAACAACATTCTCCACTCGGGACAATCAACCGAGGAGACTAGGTAAATGAGATCTTATGTACCGACTCTGCCATATAAGACAAGGTAACTGCTATAGACTCCTGCCCATTATCCTAGTCCTGAACCTCTGAAGATCAGCTAGATAATGACAAGTTCTATACGGAGCTACGACAATGTAACCACTTAGTTTACGGGAGTGCCCCCGAAGGTACTAAGTACCTAGAAACCACTTAGTTTTCGAGACCACAGCCCGAGGGCACTAAGCACCCAACTACCTCGTTTACGGGGACTAACCCGAAGGACTGTAGGTACCTATGCTGCGCACGATTCTGAATTTTCACCAAAGAGCAATGGAAGCCCACTCATAAACCCATTGTCCAGGTACATCCATGGATAACAGTTCAAATTAACCCATATGTAGATATACGACAATGTATATATATAAGATCCAGTCCATGAACCATGGAGATCAAACCAAAACATGTAAACACATGTTTCATCAAAAAGTTTTAGAAGCTGAGACTCAACCTCACGAGTCAGCTCCAAACCTTCAGCAAACACGTTTCTCAAAAGTTTTCATAAACACTCCTTTTTTCAAACCAACCATTTGAAAATCATCCTCCACAATGCGAGATTTCACAAATCTATCGCTTTTAAAACCATCCGAGGAAAGTGAGGGAAGCTAAAACCCAATCACCGAACCACCAAAACAACACCCTCAACCCTTATAGGAATTCAGTCGACTGGCCCAAGCCCCCAGTCGACTGGAATAGGTCACTGGAAAAAGGATCCAAAACAGAAAGAACTTCAGACAACTGACCCTCCATGTTCAGTCGATTGAACTCACCAAAAGATGATCCAGTCGACTGAACATAGGGGTCCAGTCGACTGAACCAGCTTAGAAAATGTTTTTCGCTTCGGGTTCACTGGTTTTGTGCTTCCAAACCTCAAATCAAACCTTCAAACTCCTGTATTTGATACCCACAAGGATATGTAAGCCCAAGCTTTCCATAAAGCCACAAAAGAAATCCTCAAAACACGATTTCATCCACCTGAACGCCGAAAAACGATTTTAACCCAAAACTAGATCTAAAATACAAATTATCTTTTCATGCGTTTTTAAATGGTAACACAACACAAGATTGCATATATATCCCTTATATAACAGTAGAATCTGAATTCCTACCTTGTTGGGTCAAAAACCCGATATCTCGATCCACGTACAAAATCGAGTTTTACCGGAATCAAATTCTGACTTGTTGGATGCGAAGCCCTCGATGCCGATACTAAAGATCAGCAATTGGCCCGTCAAAACCAAGCCCTGGGCCCCCGAGAAGCTAAAGAGAAGGCAGAGAGAATTTGGAGAAAATTTAGGAGTTAAGCTTTCAAAATATCTTTTTAGAAAATATCTAAATTTCGATATTTATAAGCCTGAAAAATTTTTTTTTTTTTGAATTTTTTGAATTTTCAAAATTCGCACCATAACTCCCTACAACCCCGAGAACCAACCCCGCATGCTCAGATAAACATAAATATGCATCAAAACGAGTAAATCACACACCGAAGGAATATATATGCAAAACACCTCATATACATGTAAGTCTCAAAAAGATACGGGTCCGGGTCTCACAACTCTCTCCCCCTTAAGAAATTTCATCCCCGAAATTCACAACAAGGTTACAAAAAGAAAAGCTCCGGGTATCTAACACGCATCTCAGATTTCAGCTCCCATGTAGCCTCTTCAATCCCGTGATGAAGCCATAAGACCTTGACATAAGCAATGGTTCTGCCCCGCAACACTTGCTCATTTGTATCCAGAACCTTCACCAGACGCTCCTCATAAGTGGCATCCTCATTGATCTGCAACTCAGCCCAATCTAACACATGTGAAGGATCAGGCTCGTACCTCCGAAGCATGAAAACGTGAAATACGTTGTGCACAGATGCTAACTGAGGTGGCAAAGCCAAACGATAAGGAACCTCTCCAACCCTGTCAAGGATCTCAAATGGTCCAATGAAGCGCGGTGATAGCTTCCCGCTACGATCAAACCTCATCAAACCTCTACGTGGCGAGACCTTCAGAAACACATGATCCTCCATTGCAAACTCCAAAGGCCATCTCCTCTGATCTGCATAACTCTTCTGGCGACTCTGTACTGTCAGTAGGCGCTGACGAATCACAGCAACCTTGTCCGTCGTCTCTCTCACCATGTCGGGTCCCAAGACTGTGGCCTCTCCCACATCAGTCCAACACACAGGCGATCTACATGGTCTACCGTACAAAGCCTCATACGATACCATCCCAATACTGGACTGATAGCTGTTGTTGTATGCAAACTCTGCCAATGGTAGAAGATCCTCCCACGAACCTCTGAAATCGAGAACACAAGACCTTAGCATATCCTCCGAAATCTGTATAGTCCTCTCAGACTGACCATCCATCTGGGGGTGAAAGGCAGTACTGAACATCAAGTTCATTCCCAAGGCTTTCTGAAGACTCTGCCAAAAGCGTGATGTAAAGCGAGGGTCTCGGTCCAAAACAATAGATACTGGCACTCCGTGCAATCTGACTATCTCTCTGATGTAGAAGCTACTCAGTCGTTCCACTGAATCCCTCACTCCGATGGGGAGAAAGTGTGAAGACTTTGTCAACCTATCAACCATAACCCACACGGCGTCGTGTCCCCTAGGTGACCAAGGAAATTCCAACACAAAGTCAATCGTGACATGCTCCCACTTCTACTCTGATATAGGCAACGACTGTAGCAATCCTGCCGGTCTCTGATGTTTCGCCTTTACCTGCTGACAGGTGAGACATCGAAAAACAAACTGAATCACATCTCGCTTCATCCCTGTCCAATAAAACTGACGACGTAAGTCATGGTACATTTTTGTGCCTCCTGGATGCACGACAGGACGAGAATGATGACACTCACGTAATAGATCAGCTCAGCATGACTCTAGTACAAACAACCTACCTGCCAACCTCAAACTCTGATCGGAACCCACAATCCAGCCTGCTGTATCCTCGCCAATAGCAACACGGTCTCGTATCATCTGAGCCTCCTGGTCCGCCTGCTAGACCTCTAGCACACGTGCTATCAACGCTGGTCGAGTAACTATAGAAAACAAGGTAGCACTCGTCTCAATCTCCCTGAGGCACAAATCAAACTCTCCAACATTTGCAAGCATGTCCCACTCACGTATAGCCACAGAAGCTAACGACCTGTGAGATCTCCTATTGAGCACGTCTGCCACAACATTGGCCTTCCCTGGATGATACTGCAAATCAAAATCATAAACCTCTAACAGCTCCATCCACCGCCGTTGGCGCAAGTTCAGGTCCAGTATTTTAAGCTCTTGTGATCGGAGAAAATCTCGAAATGCTCACCATGCAAGTAGTGACGCCATGTCTTCAGGGCGAAGACCACAGCTGCCAACTCCAAATCATGCATAGGATAGTTCCTCTAATGAGTCTTCAGCTGCCGAGAACCATAAGCTACAACCTTAGCCCCTACATCAAAACACATCTAAGACCGTCATGTGATGCATCACAATACACCGTATACCCCAAGCCTAGCTCTGGAATGACCAACACTGGCGGACTAGTCAACCTCGTCTTCAGCTCCTGGAAAGCTGACTCACATGACTCACTCCACACAAACACAACTCCCTTTCGCGTCAAGTGCGTCATCGGCACAGCAAGTCTAGCAAAGTTCTTCACGAACCGTCTGTAGTAGCCTACAAAACCCAGAAAACTGTGAATCTCAAAGACACTCTTCGGTCACTCCCAACCTGTCACAGCATCAATCTTTGATGAATCCATAACTACCCCATCTGTTGACACTACGTGCCCCAAAAATCTCACCTCCGACATCCAAAACTCACACTTCCCGAACTTCGCGTACAAGCGATGCTCTCTCAGAGTCTGTAGCACGATCCGCAGGTGATCCTCATGAACCTCCCTAGTGGGTGAATATATCAAAATATCATCCACAAACACCACTACAAAATTGTCCAGGTAAGGATGGAAGATCCGGTTCATCAAACTCATGAACGTAGCAGGCGCGTTCGTCAGACCGAACGGCATAACCAGAAACTCATAGTGACCATAGCAAGTCCGGAAGGCAGTCTTCGCTATGTCCTCGTCCCTAATCCTCAACTGGTGATATCCTGACCTCAAGTCAATCTTCGAGAAGCAGCTCGAGTCCCTCAGCTGATCAAACAAGTCATCTATCCTCGGCATTGGATACTTGTTCTTCACTGTCACCTGGTTCAGCTTCCTGTAATCAATACACAGACGTAAGGATCCATCATTCTATTTTGCGAAAAGAGCAGGAACTCCCCACGGCAAAGTACTCAGACGTATAAACCCTCTGTCTAAAAACTCCTGTAACTGCACCTTGAGTTCACGCAACTCAGCGGGTGCAAAACGATAGGACGGTATAGATATGGGAGTAGCTCCGGGAACTAGATCAATAGAGAACTCCACCTCACTGCTCGGTGGAAACTCAAACAGATCATCAGGAAAAACATCAAGGTAGTCGCACACCACTGGAGGTAACTCTCCTCGAACCCCAACCTCCTCATCTAACAAGAGAATTGAGAAAAGAAAACCCAGGTTGCCCTGGTTCCGCACATCGCTGGGTGTAGACATCAAACCCTCATCCCGGTCTCCCACAAAACAAAAGCAATCTTTCGCAGGGGTACAAATCGTCACCCTTCGTCGATCGCAATCGATGAAGGCACGATAGGTGGTCAGCCAGTCCATCCCTAGGATGACATCGAATGCGGTCATGTCTAGGATAACAAGGTCGAACTCTATACAACGACTGGCGACCTCCAACAGGCAGGATCTATAGACGAGACTCAACGTCACATCCCCACTCACTGGGATCTCCACGCACATAGTACTACCCAACCAATCCATTTGCAATCCCAATGAAGATGCGAAAGATGAAGATATAAACGAATGTGATGCTCCAGTGTCGATAAGAACACTGGCCCATGATTTGTAGACTAGAAAGGTACCTCTGATCAAAGAGGTGGTAGCAGCAGCATCGGGCATGACCGGTGCTGTGGAAGAACTAGGATCTGCAAGAACATATGCCCTGGCCGGTCTGCTGCGGCTCTGAACGGTCGACTGTCTATCTGACTGCACTGATGCAACCCCCTCTGCGAATCTGGACATCTGAGCTCTAGGCTGTTGGTACGTCTGTCGTCCCTGGCCAGATGGAACAGTTGGAGCTCCTACTGTACTCTGAATGCTCCCTCCCTGAGGACAGTTCCTCCGGATGTGCCCAGTCTGCCCACACTCAAAACATATCAGTGGTCCTCTCTCTACCGCCTGCGACTGCGACTGTGCCTGAACAGGCGCTGCACTCCTACACTCTGCAGCACGATATCCTGGTCGCTGGCATCTATAACAAAGCGTCCTCTGATCCGACCGTCCCGTTTAAGCTACGGGAGGCTAAGAAGCAGAAGACCGTGGAGGATACGACCCCACTGGATGAGAACTCGGACCAGATGTTCGTTGACGCTTGTCCTTGCATCCCCGGGACTTGCACGTCCTCCGTCCTGCTGACTCCTACTTTCTCTGTCCCTACGCGTCTCAGACAAGGTGTCCTCCACCCTCATGGCCATCTGTACCAAGTCAGTGTAGACCTGTATCTAGAATGCCGCCACTCTGTCCCTAATAGCGGGCCTTAGACCCCTCTCAAATCGGTTCGCCTTGACCTCATTAGTAGGTATGATCTCCTATGCAAACCGGGATAAGCTGGTAAACTCAGCCTCATACTCAACAACCGACATACTCCCTTGAGTCAGAAACAGGAAATCCTCTCTATAGCGATCCCTCAATATCGCTGGAAAGTATTTCTCCAGAAATACCTTTATGAATGCCTCCCATGTGCCTGCCACTGTGGTCTTGGCAAACTTCCACCACATATGGGCACTCCCTCTCAGCTGGAAGGCGGCACATATAAC
>JAULJZ010000024.1:7792698-7829380 GCA_032270985.1 Heliamphora pulchella
GGGGGCTTGAGCCAGTCGACTGGGGTCCTGTGTGGGCTGTGGGTGTTGGTTTTGATGGTTCGGGTGGTTTGTTTGGGCAAAGGATGGTTTGCAAAAGGAGTTTTTATGAAAACTTTTGGGAGAAATGTGTTTATTGGAGGTTTGGAGCTAACCCTAGGGGGTTAAGGCTCGCTTTCTAAAACGTTTACATGAAAATATATTTTTACATCCTTTGGTTTGATCTCCATGATTTCATAGATTGGATCTCTTGCTTATACATGCATTGTATAACTGCTTTTGGAGAAAACATTTTGAAAATATTTTGTTTTGATCTCCTGGTGAGGGATAGATCTATGTACATGTATAATGTACCGATTTGAGAAACGTTTTAAGAAGATTAACAAGATGCACCGGGATGACGTGTATGTGGCACGAGTTGCCCTCAGTGTAAGTCCAAAAACATGCGCAGCGTAGGTACTCAGGTCCTTCGAGTTAGTCCCCGTAAACTGAGACTGTCGGGTGCTTAGCTCCCTCGGGTGTCGTGCCCATAGATTGAGTGGTTCGTCATGGTGCTCCGTATAGAACCTGTGTGTATCTAGGCGATTCCACGATATCTGGGGGCTAGATACTAGACAGGAGTCTATAGTTGTGACCTCTATCCCCTTATGATGGAGTCGGTACATAGGATCTTATTCTTTTTTTTCGCGATGGTACATTCTGCAAGGGAACGATGTTTTAATTACTATTTTTCCTTAACTGTGGTTGATTATTTGCAACATTTGCATCACATGATTTTAAGGATGAAAACAAGGGGGTTTATGTTAATAAAACCGTTTTGGGAGACTTGTGTGGTTTGATGGGAAAACTTGAGGGTTTTGGATGGAACACCTGTTTTGGTTTTGTGGTTGAGTTCGCTCCCACCATATGATTGCATATTCTTGCTTTACATCTTATTATCTGTTTTTTATTGGGCTTCGGCTCACGGGTGAAAATTTTCTGTAAAACTATTTTCAGGTGACGGTGTGGATGAGGAGTAGCATGGTGGTGCCCGCGGTAGCGAAAAACTTTTATAGTTTTCCTTTTTGGTATGCCTGTTCCTGAATGCAGGTTTTGTACGCCATAAGGCGATATATTGTACGCATGTTGAACTGTTGTCTTTTTGTTTATGAGAGATATCTTTGGTTGGGTTTTTATTGGTTTCAACAGGCAGATTTTGATGTATGAAAACCTATATCTTCGTATAAAATGGATGTTTGGTGGATTTTCACGTGACCTTGTATTTTGGGGCGAGACAATTTGGTATCAGAGCTCTGAGTTCGAATACCTAAAAGCCATGGGAATAGGGGTTTATCACCTGGTGAGGTTGATTGTGTAAGCTTGCTTGCATGTGTTTAAACGTTGATTTATAACATGTTAATAGCTTTCTGAGCATGATAATTGTGTACATATGGGTATGGAGGTTGAATCTCAAGATTGGCGAGTCTTGCCTTCGGGCGTTTGGTTTAACATGTTTAGAAGCCAAGTTAGAAGTGTATTTGGCCGATGTGTATTCTAGCAAGGAATCTAAATACGTTATCCAAATTGATGAGTCCGTCTTGTTAGTTCTGCTCGATATGTGAGACGTATTTGCATAATCTCATTTGGCTATGTGATAGCATGATTATGTGTTTATGTTACGTAGTAGCATGTTGTAGGAAAGCTTATTCTATTTATATTGCTTCCTATAGAACTATGTCCACGCGGGGAGTGTGGGGACGGGGTCGTAGTCGAAGCCGTGGCCGAGGACGTGCTTATGTTCAAGTTCTGGAGGAGGGGAACATTCCTGCCCCATAGGAACAAGTGGATGGTACTGATGTTGGCGGCGCTGATGTCGTCCATGAGATGTTAGCTACTATGCGAGCTATGGCAGAAGTGACCAGGGCTAGTATGCGAGTTCCTGAGCCGAGGGCTTCTGTAACTATGCGGGAGTTTTGGCGGTTAGATCCTCCGACCTTTTCTGGGGAGCCGAACCCGAAGCTAGCTATTAAGTGGTTAGAAGTGATCACCTCCCTCTTTGATACTCTGGATATCGAAGAGGATGCTTTGCGTATAAAGTTGGTAGCATTCCAACTATGGAAAGATGCTAGAGAGTGGTGGAAGTTTGCCAAGACCACTGTGGATGAGACATGGGCTGCTTTCACGAGAGTCTTCTTGGAGAAGTACTTCCCGAGATCTTTGAGGGATACTTACCGAGAGGAGTTCCTTTCTCTTGTTCAAGGGAATTTGTCTGTGGTTCAGTATGAGGCCAAGTTTGCGAATCTGTCACGGTTCGCACCTGAGATAGTATCTACAGAGGAGTTGCGCACTCGGAGGTTTGAGAGGGGACTTCGACCTGCTACTAAGGATAGGGTTGCAGCTCTGGATATAGAGGTGTACATCAAGCAGGTGGAATCTGCTATCCGGGTCGAGAACTCGTTGGCAGATAGCCGCAGGATTAGAGAGAGCGAGAGCCAGCAAGGCAGTGGAGATGCACAGTTCCAGGGGCGCAGAGGCAAGCGCCAGAGGACGTCTAGACCTAGTTCTCGTTTTGCTGGATCATCTCAGCCGCAGTCGTCGGCACCGACACTTTCAATGGCCTCGACAGGAAGGCCAGAGCAGAGAGGGTTGATCTGTTATCGCTATGGACAGCTGGGACATTGTTCAGTTGAGTGCCCACAGAAGGGCCAGTCTCAGAGTTCAGCGCCCGTCCAGTCACAGGTGAGAGACCCACCTATCTGTTTTGGGTGTGGTTAATCCAGGCACTTTCGCAGACAATGTACCAGGGAGGGGAATGTTCAGAGTGCGACAGGAGCGTCTGTTCCTTCATCCGTACAGAGGCGACAGGCTCCGCAGCAGCCTAGGGTACAGACGTAGAGGTTTGCGGAGGGAGGTACTTCAGCGCAGTCGGTGAGGCAGCCATCGACTCAGAGTTATGGTGGATAAACCAGACTGCCGCAAGCTAGGGCCTATGTTCTTGTTGATCGTAGTGCTTCCAAAGCACTAGCAGCATCTGATGCTGCTGTTACACCAGCCATGATCAGAGGTACTCTTCTAGTTTTTAGATCATGGGCCAGTGTCCTTATCGACACCAGAGCATCACATTCGTTCATATCATCTTTATTTGTACCTGCTTTGGGGTTGGAAATGGACTGGTTGGGTAGTACCTTGTATGTGGAGACCCCAGTTCATGGGAGTGTGAAATTGAGCCTTGTTTGTAGATCCTGTGTGCTGGAGGTCGCCGGTCGCTGTTTAGAGTTTGATTTTATCATTCTAGACATGACCACATTTGATGTCATCCTAGGGATGGACTGGATGACTACCTACCATGCCTTCATAGATTGCGTGCGACGGAGAGTGTCGATCTGTACGCCAGAGGGTGACAGCTTTTATTTTGTGTGTGATCAGGATGAGGGCCTGATGTCTGTACCAAGTGTCACCCGGGTTCGAGGAGATTTGGGTTTTCTCTTTTCTGTACTTAGGTTAGAGGAGCCAGTTGGGGCTCGAGGGGTGATGCCCCATGTGGTGCGCGATTACCCGGATGTTTTTTCGGACGACTTGTTTGAGTTACCACCAAGTAGAGATGTGGAGTTCTCCATTGATCTTGTTCCGGGAGCTGCTCCTATCTCTACGCCATCGTACAGTTTTGCACCGGCTGAGTTGTAAGAATTCAAAATGCAACTTCAGGAGTTGCTTGACAAGGGATTTGTGCGGCCGAGTACATCGTCATGGGGAGCTCCAGCGCTCTTTGCAAAGAAGAACGATGGTTCGTTGCGATTTTGCATAGACTACAAGAAGTTGAACCAGGTGACGGTGAAGAACAAGTATCCGATACCGAGGATCGATGACTTGTTTGATCAGTTGAGGGGGTCGCGCTGCTTTTCAAAGATTGACTTGAGGTCAGGGTATCATCCGCTGAGGATCAAGGACGATGACATAGCGAAGACTACCTTTCGGACTCGCTATGGTCACTACAAGTTTCTGGTTATGCCGTTCGGTTTGACGAACGCCCCTACTACATTTATGGGTATGATGAATCGTATCTTCCACCCTTATCTGGACAGTTTTGTAGTTGTTTTCGTGGATGACATTCTCGTTTATTCACCCACGAGGGAGGTGCATGAGGAGCATCTGCATGTTGTTTTGCAGCTTTTGAGAGAACATCGCTTGTATGCGAAGTTCGAGAAGTGCGAATTTTGGATGACATAGGTGAGATTCCTTGGACACGTGGTGTCAAAGGATGGGGTATCAGTGGACTCGTCTAAGACTGATGCAGTGGCGAATTGGCAGCGACCGAAGAATATTTTTGAGATCCGTAGTTTTCTGGGTCTAGCGAGTTATTACCGGCGGTTTGTGCAAAACTTCTCTAGGCTTGCAACACCGATGACGCGTCTGGCACGGAAGGGAGTCACGTTTGTATGGAGCGAGTCTTGTGAGTCAGCTTTCTAGGAGCTGAAGAGGAGACTGACCAGTGCACCAGTTTTGATTGTTCCAGAGCGAGGTTTGGGTTACACAGTGTATTGCGACGCTTCACATGAGGGTTTGGGTTGCGTGCTGATGTAGAAGGGCAAGGTTGTAGCTTATGGATCCCGACAGTTAAAGACACATGAGAGGAACTACCCGACACATGATTTGGAGTTAGCATATGTGGTCTTTACTTTGAAGACATGGCCTCACTATCTCTATAGTGAGCGTTTCGAGGTCTTCTCTGATCACAAGAGCCTAAAGTACTTGTTTTCAGAGAAGGACTTGAATCTTCGCCAGCGAAGATGGATGGAGTTGTTGGAGAATTACGACTTTGATTTGCAGTATCATCCGGGGAAGGCAAATGTCGTAGCTGATGCGCTCAGCAGGAGCTCTTATGGTTCATTAGCTTCTGTGGCTATACGGGAATGGATTATGCTTGGGGACGTTGGGGAGTTTGATCTGTGTCTTGGGGAGACAACGAGAGGTGCGACCTTATATGCAGTTGCTTCACAGCCCGCTTTAGTTGTACGTGTGTTGGAGGCCTAGAGGACCGATCAGGAGACTCAAATGATACGGGACCGCATTGCCAGTGGGACAGATACAGCAGGATGGATGATGAGTTCAGATCAGAGTCTGAGGTTGTTAGGGCAATTATTTATACCGGAGTCATGTCGTGCTAAGGTTCTACATGAGTTTCATCACTCACGTCTTGCAATGCATCCGGGAGGCACGAAGATGTATCACGATCTCCGCCGACAGTTCTAGTGGACGTGAATAAAGAGGGATGTGATCCGATTCATTTCTCGTTGCTTTACTCGTCAGCAAATGAAGGTGGAACACCAGAGACCTGTAGGATTGTTGCAGTCGTTGCATGTATCTGAGTGGAAGTGGGAGAATGTCACTATGAATTTTGTATCAGGACTTCCACGCTCGCCGAGGGGACATGATGCTGTTTGGGTTGTAGTGGATAGGCTGACGAAGTCAGCACATTTTCTTCCCATTCGAGTGAGAGACTCAGTGGACAGATTGAGCAGATTGTACATTCAGGAGATAGTCCAACTACACGGAGTACCGGTGACTATTGTTTCTGATCGAGATCCGCGCTTTACATCGCACTTTTGGCAGAGTCTTCAGGTGGCTTTGGGGACGAGCTTAACTTTTAGTACTGCTTTTCATCCTCAGATCGACGGTTAGTTTGAGATGACCATTCAGATTTTGGAGGACATGCTGAGAGACTGTGTGCTTGATTTTCAGGGTTCTTGGGAGGATCATCTATCATTGGCAGAGTTTGCAAACAACAACAGCTATCAGCCAGGTATTGGAATGGCACCGTATGAGGCTCTGTATTGTAGGCCGTGTAGATCGCCTGTGTGTTTGACAGAGGTGGGAGAGACCGCTGTTTTGGGACCCGATCAAGTGCGAAAAACGATTGAGATGATTACAGTGATTCGTCAGCGACTGGTGACAGCTCAGAGCCGCCAGAAGAGTTATGCTGATCGGAGGAGGAGACTGTTAGAGTTTGCTGTGGGAGACCATGTGTTTCTGAAGGTCTCGCCACGTAGAGGGTTGATGAGATTTGGTCGTAGCGGGATGCTATCACCACGTTTTATCGGACCGTTTGAGATCCTAGAAAGGATTAGGGTGGTAGCATATCGTCTGGCTCTGCCACCTAAGTTAGCATCTGTGCATAACGTCTTTCACGTCTCTATGCTTCGGAGGTATGAACCAGATCCGTCTCATATGTTGGATTGGACTGAGTTGCGAGATGATGAGAATGTGACGTATGAGGAGCGTCCCATGAAGATTCTGGCTATGAAGGAACAGGTGTTGTGGGGGCGAATGATTGCCTATATCAAAGTTTAGTGGCTTCATCACGGGGTTGAAGAAGCGACTTGGGAGCTTGAGTCTGGGGTTCGTGAGCTATACCTGGAGCTATTCACCTCGTGACCTGGTAGTGAATTTCAGGGGCAAAATTTCTTAAGGGGGGAAGAGTTGTGAGACTCTGTACCGTTTTATTTTCATATTTATGCATATTTGGTGTTTTGTACACGTGTTGGTGTTTTTGCCTTAATATGCTTATATGAGTTATGATGCATGTTTTGGTTAATTGAAGTATTCGGGGTTGGTCCCAGGGGCTGCGGGGAGTTACGGTGTGAATTTTAAAAATTTAAAAAAATATATATTTTGGAGGATTATAAATATCTGGAGTTAGATATTTTCAGAAAATATTTTTCAAAACTTAACTCCTTAGTTTTCTCTTTTTTCTCTCTGCCTTCTCTCTAACTTCTCGGGGGCCTGAGGCTCGATTTTCAACGATCCAACAGCGGATCCTTACTATTGGCATCGTGGTCTACGCATCCATCCGGACGGATTTTGATTCCGACGAAACTCAAATTTGCACGTGGATCTAGGCGTCGGGTTTTTGACCCAACGAGGTAGGATCTCAGATTCTACTGCTGTATAAGGGTTGTATATGTAGTCTTATGCTGTTTCACCGTTTAAAAATGCATGAAATGTGGTTTTATGTTTTAGATCTGATTTTTTATTTGAAATTATTTTTCGGCGTTTTGGTGGATGGAAGTGTATTTTGAGGGTTTCCTTTCGAGGTTTTGGTGCGAGGCTTGGGCGTGTTGATGCTTGAGGGTGTTGTATGAGTGTTTGATGGGTGTTTGGAAGCTCGATTTGAGTTTTGGAGGCAAAAACCAGTGAACCCGTAGCCAAAAAACAAAATCTGGGGAAGTTCAGTCGACTGAACCTTGGAGGTCAGGCAACTGGATCTTGTTTTGGGAAGTTTGGTCGACTGGACCAGGAGGGTCAGTCGACTGAAATTGCTTCTGTTTTTGGTTCTCTTTTCCAGAGAGTTTTTCAGTCGACTGGGGGCTTGAGCCAGTCGATTGGGGTTCTATGTGGGCTGTTGGTGTTGGTTTTGATGGTTCGAGTGGTTTGTTTGGGCAAAGGATGGTTTGAAAATTGAGTTTTTACGAAAACTTTTGGAAGAAACGTGTTTATTGGAGGTTTGGGGCTAACCCTAGGGGTTGAGGCTCGCTTTCTAAAACGTTTACATGAAAATATATTTTTACATCCTTTGGTTTGATCTCTATGATTTCATGGATTGGATCTCTTGCTTATACATGCATTGTATAACTGCTTTTGGGGAAAATATTTTGAAAATGTTTTGTTTTGATCTCCTAGGGAGGGATGAATCTATGTACATGTAAAATGTACCAATTTGAGAAACGTTTTAAGAAGATTATCTGTACGAATCGAATCAAACGCGGCACGAGAACACCATCTGAAGGGTAGGGCACCCATTGCACACCATATCTCATATTCTCATGATTCAAATATTTGGGTTAAATTAGCTTAAAACCCTAAGCCAACATCTCATGATTTCACGTTTCATCAATTTTCATAGAATTTATACAAGAATAGGTTAATACCACCTCCAATTAACCAAAAATCATGTCAATCTCATATTTGAGTTCACCAACCCAAAAAGCCCAATTTTATTCAAGGTTTAACCTACCCAAACCCTAATTTCTCAATTCATAAATCCATATTCCACCAACAACAATAACATGATAGATTTACCATAAATCACGCTTAAACCCATGATTCATCATGCTTTCATATCAAACCCTAACCTAGGATTCCAAAACATATATGTATTCATGCTTGTATGTATATACGCAAAATATACAACACATGTCCAACAAATATTCAATGAGAGTCATAGATTGTGAGATCTGATTCCTTTTGTTTTGTTATGTATACATGTAACGTGTTGGTAATCATTATAGAAAAGTATGTTTCTATATGTTTTATGCATATGTTGGCTTAGAATGCATGTTGATTTCAATCACGGCCCTGTTTGGGCGTGTGGTAGAAAAGTTAAAAACTTTTTGGGCAAGACCGCTCGAGCGGTCTGTCTATGTGGGTGGTTTATATGCCAGCTAGTGACCTTGATTCTCGCACCAAAACTTCTTTTGCAAGCTTCTTTCTTTCTCTCTTATAAGAAAAATCAAACCCTCTATCTTCTCTCTAGCTTTTAGCTTGGTTCGGGCTTAGTTCTTGGCATTGCGATAACCGATTGTTGATATCCTCGCCGTGGGTTTCGCGTTCATCTGAATGGAATCTCATTTTGGCAACTTTGGTTTCTTGCCGGTGTTTAAAGTGTCGAGTTTTTAACTCTCAGTGATAGGATTTTAGAATATCTTGCTTTAAAAGGGTGATACATGTGATTTATACGCACTTTTATCGTTTTAAAATGTTATAAATGTTGAACTTTGTGTTTAAACCTTGTTTGGTTTGATAAAAAGCATGTTATGTATTTTTATGGTTTATTATAAAGTTGGTGGACGTGTGTATCCGTGGTTTTCAAAAAGAACATTTTGAAAATCGAAAAAATTTATGTATATGTTGCGAAAACATGGTTTTGGATGTATGAAGCTAACCCTTGGGGTTGAGCCTTAATTTTTAAACGAATCGATTGAAATGGTAAAAATATTTTGAAAATGTTAGTCGATCTCTATGGTTTTATGGACGACGTGGCTGAATGCCAGTGAACGTTTTGTGCTTGGCTGTGTGTATTTACAAACATTTTCGTAATTGAGTTGTGTGCATTTTTAATGATTTTATAGATGTGCCATAACAATGTATGTATGTGGGCCTCTATTGCCCTTTGATGAAAGTCTGAAAATTTTGCACAAGTAGGTGCTTCATTCTTTCGGATTGATCCCCATAAATGAAGTGGTTGCCCCAGTGGGAGGCATTTGTTGTTGTAGTTGCGTATAGAACTTGTCATTAACTAGTGGGTCATTGGATGCCTCGGAACAAGGTTAATGGGCAAGAATTTATAATTGTTACCTTTATCTTCCGGGGCGATAGAGTTAGTACATAGGAATTATTGTGAGTTGTGGAAACCTGATTAGAAAATAACGTGTTGTTTATATTTATTAAACTGTTGGACGTTATGAGATTATATGAAAACTTGTGGTTTTAAGGATGGAAAACCGTTTTGAGACTTTTGTTGTCGACTTGTTCATATAATTCGTGATTGTATGTTATACTTTTAATTCATGCTTGTCTTTTTCTATTGGATTTCGTCTCACGTTGTGGGATTTAAAAACTTTCAAGTGAATTTGATCACATGGATTGATCTCGATGAGCCCCGGAGGAGGCGAAGGCAAAAACTCTTTTGTTGTTATTAGTAGTTTTGGTGATCAATTGTTATCACCATTTTGTATTTGGATCATGTAATGAAATTGTATGTTTTGGACCTGAAAACGTATTGTATAAGCCTTGAGGCCTTGGTATCAATGCATGTATGTAGTATGTTATGAGAGGAACCATGGGTTGGTTGTTTGATTTCATAATTGTATGAAATGATTATTGTTTCCAGTTGTTTTATGTTTAGCGTCAAATCTTATGCCTCGATGAGAAGTTTTGAACCTTATTTTAGCACGTTTTTGTTTGCTTGTTGTGCCTCGGAGGTTTTCAAAAAGTTGGGAAAAATGTGAAGTGTTGGATTTTCAAATGAGGTGTGTGAAAAAGGATCCTGAGCCAGACCGCTCGACGAACCACTCAAGTGGTCTATCGAGCGATCATGGTAAACATTCTGTTTTGTGTTTAGCGTGGCAGAGCAGTGTGTTTGCAAGGATTGCTTGAGCAGTCTTTTGACCGATCGAGCAGTTTGGGCTATTTTTTAAAAATTTTGCTTGTTTGTTTTAAAACTTGGCTTTTGGGGACTGTGATCTTATTGTTTTAGGGCTATTTTTTTACATAAAATAAATCCTTGAAAGTGCATTTTCTAAAGGTTTTAACCTAACTTTCGTTGTAGTTGTTGGACCCGTTTGGGCTCGGGTGGTTTTATTGGAGCTTGGAATCATAAAATGGGATTTTTCTTGGGTGATTCACGTGTCCCAGATTTTGGGGCGTGACATAGATCCAACCTCTTTGATGATTAATCCACAAGAATAAAGCTTCAAGCAAGCTCTAACGACCAAAACCACCAATCAATTAGTAGAATGAAAGCTCCTAACGCGTATCTCAAACCCCCCCATGGGTGTTCAACCAAGAGGTGAGGAAAGGGAGACCCACAAATGGAGTAAAAGGAGCTCAAAGAGGCATAAAAAACTGGTTCTAAGGCTTCTAACTCGAGTTTAGAGAGAGAGAGAGGGATATGAAGAGAATGAGAAATGAAATGTTTAACTCGCAGCTTAAAAAGCTGCTGTCGACACCTGGCTCGAGCTGGCCCTTCGGCCGCTCAAGAGGCCAACGCTGAATGTAGCTCTAAGAAAAGATGTATGTACATAGTTTGGATTTTCAACCAAACATCACCCAACACATCCAAACACCTCACAAGAATTGTTCTCATGCATAGACAAGCATACAATTATTATCATACAACTTTATCACGATTAAAATTTAATTCTAGCTCGCAATTAATCACTTAACCACTTATCACAAAGAATCACATAACGAGGTTTAATTAATTCTTACAAATTAAAAGGGACTAGGTCCCTAAAACCTCCTCCACTTGAGAAATTTCATCCCCGAAATTACATATGCATCAAGAATTGAACGACCTAGGGTACTTCAAACATACTTCCAACTCTCGTTCCCATGTAGCTTCTTCAACACCGTGATGAATCCATAACACCTTTACATAGGTGATGGTCCTCCCTCAAAGAATTTGTTATTTGGTGTCAAGAATCTTCACCGGTCTCTCCTCATAGGTGATATCGTCCTCAACCCTCAACTCGGTCCAGTCCAAAACGTGTGAAGAATCCAGTTCATACTTGTGCAACATAGATGCATACGTTAACTGTGGTGGTAAGGCAAGGCGAGGCGATAGGCCACCTCTTCGATCCTCTCAAAGATCTCAAACGACCCAATGAAACATGGTGACAACTTCCCGCTCTTCCTGAATCTCATCAAACCTCTCTATGGTGAGACCTTCAAGAACATATGGTCTCCCACCTCAATCGCCAACGGCCTCCTCCTCTTATCTACATAACTCTTCTAACAATTTTGTGCAGTCACTAAATGTTTTTGGATTGCTACAATCTTCTCTGTGGTCTCAATGCTCAACTGATAACTGTTGTAAGCAAACTCTACTAACGGCAAATGGTCCTCCCATAATCCACGAAAGTCTAGAACACATGCTAACAGCATATCCCCAAGTATCTTAATAGTGCATTCTGACTGGCCATCTATCTAAGGATGGAAAGTGGTACTAAGGAGTAGACTCGTCCCCATGGTTGACTATAGACTCTACCAAAAGCGTGAAGTACAATGGGGGTCTTTGTCTGAAATGATGGAAACAGGCACTCCATGAAGTTTGACGATCTCGCTCACATACAGCCTGCTAAGCTTGTCAACCGAGTCTGTCATGCGAATAGGAAGGAAGTGCACAGACTTAGCCAACCTATCAACCACAACCCAAATGGCATCATTCCCCTTTGGTGACCTCGAAAGTCCCAACATGAAGTCCATGGTAATGTTCTCCCACTTCCACTCCAACACTGGAAATGGCTGCAATAGCCCGCTGGTCTCTAATGCTCGGCCTTCAATTGCTGGGTAAGTAAGGTAACGCGAAACAAAAAGAGCAACATTCTTCTTCATGCCCTTCCACCAAAACTGTCTACTCAAGTCATGATACATCTTAGTGCCACCCTGATGTATTGCAAGACGCGAATGATGAAACTCCCAGAGCATATCCTCACGACATGCCTCTAGCATGAAGATCTTCCCAGCGAATCTCAAGCTCTGATTCGAGTGGATAGTCCACTCCATGGCATGCTAGCCGCTTAGGGCTCGCTCCCGATATATCGAGCTCTTTGCATCAAGCTACGGTGCCTCCACAACGTGGTGAATAAGGGTGGGTTCCAAGAACAAGGTAACACGGTCATCAGACTCATCGAGGCATAGGTCGTACTCACCAATCTCTCTAAGTATACTCCATTCCCTCATGGCATTGTGAGCTAAAGAACCCAAAGACTTCCAACTGAGGGCATCAGCCACCACGTTGGCCTTGTCCGGATGATACTGCAGATCAAAGTCATAATTGCCTAAGAACTCCATCCATCTTCTCTAACGCAAGTTCAAGTCTTCTGTGAAAATAAATACTTCAAATTTTTATGATCCGAAAACATCTCAAAGCGTTCTCCATACAAATAACGCCTCCAAATTGTGGGTATGATAGTTCTTTTCATGAACCTTCAATTGCCTCAACCCATAAGCAACCACCATGCTCCGTTGCATCAACACGCAACCCAACCCTTTGTACGACGCATCATAATACACAGCGTAGCCAAGCTCCCTCTCGGGCACAATCAAAATAGGTGCACTGGTCAGCCTCTCCTTCAATGTTTAGAAGACGAGCTCACAACTATCGTTCCACACGAACTTGATTCCCTTTCGCATAAAGCGCGCCATAGGCACTGTAAGCTTATAGAAGTCCTTCACGAATTGACGATAGTAACCCACCAAACCCAAGAAACTTCGAATCTCAAATACATTTTTCGGCCTCTCCCAATCCATCCCGGCTTCTATATTAGAGAAATCCAATGCCACACCGTCTCCCGAAACTACATGCCCAAAAAACTTAACCTCGGGCAGCCAGAACTCACACTTATCATACTTGGCATACAAACGATGCTCACGTAACAACTATAGAGCAATCCGAAGATGTTACTCATGCACCTCCTCCGATGGTGAATAAATGAGAATGTCATCTACAAATACCACCACGAATCGACCAAGGTAATGGTGAAAAATACAATTCATGAGGTCTATGAACATCACCGGTGCATTCGTTAGTCCAAATGGCATGACTACAAACTCAAAATGCCCATGACAGGTACAAAAAGTCATATTTAAGATGTCCTCTTCCTTGACTCGCAACTGATGATAACCTGACCTCAAATTTATCTTGGAGAAGTAACATGAACCCTTCAATTGATCAAACAAATCGTCGATATGAGGCATAGGGTACTTGTTTTTAACGGTCATGTGGTTCAATTTACAATAATGGTTGCAAAGGCAGCTCTATCCTTCTTCTTTGTAAACAATGCCGGCGCTCCCTAAGGTGACACATTAGGACAGATAAAATTCTTGTCCAACAACTCATGGACCTCCACCTTCAACTCTAGTAACTCGACCAATGCGAACAGATAGGAAGGGATAGAAATAGGGGTAGCCCCCGGAATGAGGTTAATGAAATGTTAGGGTTTTATACTCAAAACCATAAATTTATTTGGTTTTAATATTTAATTTTATTTTAATAAAATTAATTTTTCATTTTATGAGAATCTTTATAACCAATGTATGCAATATTATTTCTTTAATGTTATGCATGGATGTCCTTTATTCTGTATAGTATTTAATCTGGTGTGTAGAGTACGGTTTGCACACAGAAGATCAGATTTTATGTTCTTGTAGTAAGTATTTGTTCACAGTTTAGATGAAAATGAACATACCACCGCTACGATTGTAGTACAGAGTTTTAGTAAGTCTATATTGGTTACGAAAAATAGATAATAGTGTCATCTATTGTTTCGACTCTCAGTACTAGTACACTTTGTGTGTATTGAATGGGACACATTGGGATAATCAATTTTATACTGACTATATAAATTAATTCACACCCCAAAGTTATTATGAGAATGCTTATGCTCTTAATTTTGAAATAATTATTGATTTGCGTATATTTAATAGTCATTGTTTTAATTCATTAGAGGGTGCGATCTTATATGAGTCTATATTCCTAGTGAATTGGATAGCGGTGTTATTTATATGGAGAATAGTAATTATTGACGAAATCCATGTCTCAAATGATTGGGATTGGCGATACCCCCTTAATGAAACTTATAAGTTTTAACCGGGCCAAACCCTGCAGATAGATTTAATTATCTGGCGGTCAAATAAGTTAAACGAAAGGGTTTATAGAATTTAAAGATGCCGATTAAATTAAATTATTAGCAATTAAATTTAATTGGCTGGTATCGAGAATCTTAACGGGCGGATATGAGTTAAGCAATCAATAATAAGAGCTCAATACAATATGATCTTGAGATTATGACTTTGAGTGTAATTACAGTTCTTTAGTGGTGTGAATTGTAATTTAGTATTTTATAAAAATTACAGAAATCGCTGCAAGGTTTCATAATTAATGATACCGCTGAGAGGTTTGCTTAATTGCGAAAATCGTTGGATACATATCTGGCTTACACTAGAAGTTTTCGTCATAATTACTCCACAGGTCCCTACTGTAGCCCTATAAATATACGGGTAAGCTGAACCAAATTCATAACTTGTCTTCAAGACTAAAGCTGACCAGGTTCTGCCGGTACGAGTTCTCGAAGGATCGTAACTCACACTACATTCGGGAATTGCATAAGAGAATATAGTAGAAGATCTGACGAAAGCTTCAACTCGGAATCAAAAATCGTAGTTGGAGAATCGACCAAAAGGTATTCTTCTAAATTAAATGTGATGGCACAGGCTTTTAATTTGATCATTCGACATCAAAAAGTTTTATTTTGAGACCGTTTCGACAATTACCCATCCAGTTATTTTTTTTTATCAAAAATCATTTACAAAAATAATGATCTTGCCAGTTTTACCTCCAACAATTGGTATCAGAGTTATTTTGGTTTTTGTTTACGATTTATCGAGGGGCTGGGTAGATTTGGAATTATGCTAACTTTATTTTGTAGACTTTCTAATTTTGATTTTATGAACATCTTTTATTCATGTTTGATTAAATGATTTGGATGATGATTATAATTAATTTTTTAATCACGAGAATTGATCGTGATAGTTTAAATTTTTTTTAGATCGAATGTGAGCCTACTAGACATAGGTTTTTTGATGTAAAAATTTTTAAATATTGTTTTAGAATATTTAAAAACAAGTTGAATATCCAAGAACACGAAAAACAGGTGGCGGCACCAGCAATGGTTTTGGATTTTACGGGCCACATATCCCTATAACTTTTTAACGGTTTTAAAACTATCTTTTTGGTAAGTTTATGCAAGATTTATGCATTAAAAATAGCAGTAAAAATAAGTCAAAAATAGCCATAAAAAGTCGACAAAAATAGCCACCACTGACGGCTTTGTCGGCGGCGGTTCGGGGCCGATTTTGTTGATTTCTCAGAACGTTTTTGGAACTATTTTTTGAGAAGTTTTTTAAGTATAAAATAGCAGTAAACATACCGATTTTGTACTCCCTATTGTTCTATTTTTTGAGAAGTTTTTTAAGTATAAAATAACAGTAAATATACCAATTTTGCTCTCCTTATCGTTCCCCTAGTCCCTGGCTGCCTTATCGACTGGGTCGAAGAAGCCCTTCCTGTTGTCCTCACTGGCAGCACTCCCGACTGCTGCAGCGACTGCCCGTAGCCCTGTAACCTGCTGCAGCGACTGCCCGTAGCCCTGTAACCCCTGTGATGCCTGTCTCAAATATGCCCCAGAAGTACTTTGGAAATTTCCTCTCTGAGGGCAATTTCGGTGGATGTGACCAGCCTGGCCACACTAAAAACAAGAAAATGGGGTCCTCCCCTGAGTCTGACTCTGTTGTTGCCCCATCTGTGGGCACTCCCTGACACGATGACTCGATTATTTGCAAAAGAAGCAAACTATCTTCCGACGTTCAGACCGTCCAGATGAACCCATAGATGGTGCTGGTGCCGACCGTGGCTGCAGTTGGGATCCTATAAGGTAATAAATCGACCCTCCAGATTTTTGTCTCTTCAGCTGACGCCCCTCTGACTACGCGTTAGTAACCCCCTGATGTGACTTACTCTCTTTAATTTTTTAGCTCTCGGCCATGGCGTTCTCAACCCAAATGGTGGCCTCAACTAACTCGGTATAGACTCGAAAGCCCAAAGCTGCAAACCTATTCTTGATGGCGAGTCGAAGACCCCACTCAAATTGTTTGGTGCACAACTCTTTCGTTTCCACCATCTCCGATGCAAACCACAATAAATTCGCCAACCTAGTCTCATACTAGATCGCTGACAAGTTACCCTGGATGAGGGAAAGAAACTCCTCACGGTAGGTATCTCTCGATGATCTCGAAAAATACTTCTCCAGAAAGACCTTAGTGAAAGCGGTCCACATGCCCTCTACTGTGGTTTTGGTAAATTTTCACCACTCCCTTGCATCTTCCCAAAGTTGGAACGTCGCCAACGTCACTCTTAACTCTTCCTCTAAATCTTTAGCGTACCGAGGATGGTGGTGGTCACCTCTAACCATTCCGTGGCCAATTTGGGATCCGGCTCACCAGAAAAGGTCGGAAGGTCCAACCGCCAAAATTCCCTCATCACTACTGTAGCCCTTGGCTCGAGAGCTCTTGCTTCCCCCCTAGCTGCCTCGGTTAAAGCTCTCATCATCATGATCATCTCCCGTATAACATCAACATCGCCCGCTTGTTCTTGTGGGACATGCACATCCCCTTTCTCCAGAACTTGGGCTTATGCGCAACCTTGGCCGCGACCTCAATCTCTACCTCGCCTCGGTAATATTATGCTATATAAGAAAGAACGAAAAGAAGATATCAATAACAAGGTCTACACCAATTCTTCTTCCATGAACAACATTCTACCACATCTAGTTACCGTGTAACATGTATCCTCATGTCAATAAATCTCACACAACACATAACGAGGAGGACTAATCGGAATAATATATCAATCTGGGTAACTCGTTTGAATCTCTAGTTAGAACAGACATCAACCAAACGTCTTTTTAACTCGAACTCCAAACTAGTCGACCGAATGCCCGAGGGCAAGACACATAATCCTAAAAGTCCAACCTCCATGCCCAAATACCACGTAGCATGCAAACATCAAGTTGCTTCAATGATACCTCATGCAAACACACCAATACATGAATGTCACACATCAATACAAACTCTCACTCAATGGATCAACCATTCTCACGGCACCTAGGTATTCGAATCTAGAGCTCCGATACCAATTTGTCACAGCCCGATTTCGTAATAATAGAAACCCACGCGATATACGAAGAAAAGAACTTGGTTGTTAAAAAATCTAAAGCCAACTGTAACATATGCATGATATGCGAGGATAGTTATGCGATATGCAACACATAGTTTTATCGAAACCCAATTTTTCATTTTTTCCACAAAATTCCATTCACATAACCAGTTCTTCACCTACAAAATCAACTCCACTTTCAGCACAAAACCATAGTTTTAGCCTTTCCTTTTCTTATCATTTTTAACCAATTCAAGGTATTCACATGTCTCATTTACTTCTAATTATCACAACAATTGTATACCTCTTTGGGAGCACCATTAGAAGGGTATGACACCCGTTATATACCAATTCGGGAACACCATCCGAAGGATAAGGCACCCATTATATGCCACTTCGGGAACACCATCCAAAAGGTAGGGCACCCATTGCACGCTATATCTCATATTCTTATGATTCAAATATTTGAGTTAAAATAGCTTAAAACCCCAAGCCAACATCTCACGATTTCACGTTTCATCAATTTTCAAAGAATTTATACACGAATAAATTAATACCACCTCCAATTAACCAAAAATCATGTCAATTTCATCATTTGAGTTAACCAACCCAAAAGCCCCAATTTTATTCAAGGTTTAACCCACCTAAACCCTAATTTCTCAATTCACAAATTCATATTCCTCCAACAACAATAACATGATAGATTTACCACAAATCACATTTAAACCCATGACTCATCATGCTTTCATATCAAACCCTAACCTAAGGCTCCAAAACATATATGTATTCATGCTTGTATGTATATACACAAAATATACTGCACATGCCTAACGAATATTCATTGATAGTCATGGATTCTACCTATTTGATGATTAATGTACAAGAATCAAACTTTAAGCAAGCTCCAAAGACCAAAACCACCAACCAATGGGTATAATAAAAGCTTCCAACGCATATCTCAAACCCTCAATGGGTGTTTAACTAAGAGGTGAGCAAGAGGGACCCATAAATGGAGCAAAAGGAGTTTAAGGAGGCTCAAAAATCTAGTTATAGGGCTTCTAACATGAGTTTAGAGAGAGGAATATGGAGAGAATGAGAAATGAAATGTTTAACTCGCAGCTTAAAAAGATGTTGCCGACACCCCGTTCGAGCGGGCCCTTTGGCCGCTCAAGCGTTGGGCGGCCAACGCTGAATGTGGCTCCAAGACAAAAAGTATGTATATGGTTTGGATTTTCAACCAAACACCACTCAACACATTCAAACACCTTACAATAATTGTTCCGATACATAGACAAGCATACAATTATTATCATACAACATTATCATAGTTAAAATTTAATTCTAGCTCGCAATTTAACACTTAACCACTTACCACAAAGAGTCACACAATGAGGTTTAATTAATCCTTACAAATTAAAAGGGACTGGGTCCCTACATAGATGTTAATGCAGAAGATCGCTAGTATTTTAGACGAAAAAAGAGCATCAAACGCCACAAATGTACGGAAGCTCAAGGACCTCTCAACCCTTCGATGGTCATCCACGCTCCGATTCTTATTGGCATTCTCCAAAACCTTAACCACTCTCTTCAACTTCTAGCGTCGATTTGTGAGATCCAAACCTGTGCGAGCCAGGTCAGAAAGAGAGAGAGAGAGAGAGAGAGAGAGAGAGAATTTGGAGTCAGATTTGTGTGAACCAGATCTGTGCAAGCCGCCGAAGGATGACAATGGCATCGAAGAAGAAGTGCCTAGCTGAGGACAAAGGAGGATACGGAGGACTTGTTTTGATTTGGTTGAGCGACGATGACAAAGAGTGACGACGATGGTGACGATGACAAGGAGCGACGTCATCGGCATCGGAGGTCAAATCTGGTAGATTTGGTTGAGTGAGGGTGACGATGGCGATGAAAGAGAACAATGACATCTTCAATTCGTGGCAAGAGAGAGAGTCTGCTAAGAGTGAAACGAGTTTAGTGACACGGATATATTTGTTTAAATGATTAATAAATTTAAAAAATAAAATTTAATAATATATTAAAAAAAAATAAAATTTAATGAAATACAAATTCACTAAACAAGATCGTGAATTAATTTTTATTCTCTCTCTTTTGATTTTAAAAAAGGATAAACTTCTAAAAAGTTAAAATCCGAACGGGCACCTCTCTCGTTAGCTTAATATAACTTGGCCCTCAATTCATTAAAGCCGTCTGTTTCTCTCTCTTCTCTCCATCCTTCGCTCTCTTTAATATTTTAGCTTCAACGCAGAAAGTCGCGGACTCCCCTACCCTCTGATTCGTCTCGATCTTGGTTTATGAGGTAACCTTATCATATCACTCTCGCTATTGATCTCTCTTTAACTTTTCCTTTGAGATTCTGATTTGTTTTCTGTTTCTTTTGATTTGTTTTTCTTGGATGAATTCTTTCCAAAAACTACCTTTTGTTCCTTTCCCTTTTATTCTCGGAAATCTCTCAATTATTTGACAATTAGATCTTTTCCCACTTATATATATATATATATATATATATATATATATATAAGTTTTATTTGTATGTTAACATGTAGCTAAGGGTTTGGTTATTTAGGGTTGCTGGATCTTTAATCCCTTTGTTTTCTACTGTAATTGGAATCATATTCTGGTGTTTTTTCTTAACATTATTTCATATTGTTTATGATTTGTTATTTCATTAGTAATTACCCGTGTTTAATTATAAAATTAATTTTAAATATTGAACAATTTTTAATATTAAGGGTAAACTCTAATGTGGCAGACAATTTTTAATAATCTCACCATAAACTCCTAATATCACTAAAAAATATACAAAATTAATTATATTTTTTCGAACTAGATGTATGTATATATAAATTAAAAATATATTTTTGATGAAAGATAAAGAAAAATTTGAATTTAAAGTGAAGTGAGGGAAAAAATTAAAATTTAAATAGAGAGAGAAATGGAGGACAAATGTCATGTAGAACAAATGTCAACATCAACCATTCTCATTTGTAATATAGATGTTGTTCTTGATTTGTTGCTATTGATTTAGGAAAGGAAAGTGCCCATTTTATTGTTTTCCCTGCTTGTTGTCTTTTCCTATGTGCTCCATACTCGTTGCTATTATTTTGTTATGATTTATTGCCTTTTCAAATTTTCCTTTGTTTTCTTGAAATGAGATGCAATATAATTTTGTTTGACTTATCCTTCTCTTTATTTTTTTTTTTTTTTTCGTGGCATCTTTGCAGCTCGAAGGAGAAGCCAACTCTTGGGTAAGTGTTATTATTTGTTGGTTAGATTTGTTCTTATTGGTCTCAGCTTTGTGTCATGTTTCAAGCACATTTTGTGCAGTATTAACAGTTAGTAGAGCAATATTTTCATTCCTGTTATTATCAAGGATTCTTGCCAAGCTAAGTCATTGGACAAAGGTCTGTTAAGTTGTTCTTGCGTGATTCTTAATTTGGGTGAATTTCACTTTACTCCCATTGGGTATAATCCATGTGCACATAACTTGATAGCACCCCTTTCATTTAGAAATAACAACTACTTCTGGTTTATTGATGCACCACTAACTTCTGTTAATGTCATTTCTATATTGGCATAAATATCCTCGTCATCTTCTTCGTCTTTATGTACATACAAGACCTATATTCTCATATGTATAGATATATACATCCAAGCTTGTGTACACAAACATATCTACACTATTATGTAAAGACAACGCCCAATTTGGTGTAGACATTTTTTCAAGCTTGCTTACACAGCTTTGCTTCTAAAAAAATAACACGACTTACAACTGTCCACCAGGAAAAAGGTTGTAAAATATCTTAATTACTGAAGACAAAAACTTAAAAAAATGACAGTTATCAGCATCCTCCATCTGCTTCACGTTTCATGACAGTTCACAATTCACGTTGGTATGCACTATTCCACAATTATCAAATGCACACGCATACATGTGCACCCACCCTCTAATGTATGCATATATACACATAATGAACACTAAATCCTCTGCCATCTGAAACACTTATAAATATAAGTTGAGAACACAAACTCACCCAACCAAAAGAATATATAAGTTCATAACCCTAAGAAACCCCTAACCAATGAAGAGAGATAAGGAAGGGAAGAGGAAGGCACACAATGTTATACATAGTCTTTGCAAATGCAAGTGTGTATATATGAACATATATGTTCCCTTAATTGCAATCCCAGTTATATCTCATCTATTACAATTGATGAGAAAGGGATGTAACAAGAAGTATCGTAATAAAGAATTACCACCACTCTTGTGCACTTCTAATGGAACCTGGAGAGAGGAGGAGAGAGATAGATGAAAGATAGAAGAAGAAGCAAAAAAACATTTTGTTTTTAATTTTGAAGATTAATTAGGCTACTTTTGCCACAAAAAAATGATTTATTCTCAACATACGCTCGTGCAATGCAATTTGCTATTAATTTAGTTGAAAATTGGGACGGATGAAAGTTTTGACGGTGCGTTTTAGTCCATAAACCATAAGGAGTTCAGCTGTTATTTTTAAATGAGAGAGGTGGTATGTGCCCATGGTCTATCCTACACGGGGCTAAAGTGACGTAGGAAACTAAGGAAATTTGAATAAATAGATTATTTATAAACGTAAAATGATTCATGGGTGACTCGTACTGTCCGTGTCCATCAATTCATAAAAAGCCATGATGCAACTTTTCCATCATTCCATTGAATTTACTTTGGATGGCATACTCAATGGTTGGAATATTTTGCGAGTCGTGAACATTTTTCTCGTGAAGAGTAGCAAATCCGTGCTTATTTTAATTCCTTTATTTGATTTATTTTTGGCTTCTAAAATCCTGATAATTGCATTCCTTATTTTCTTCAAGAGCTATAGGTTTGTCAATTTTTGTTTCCTCACGCCATGTCACCTATCTTTATTAGGAGTTACAATTGGAGGATAAAGGGTAGGCAATGCTTGCAACTATTGATTTTGAAAGACATAGGTTGAAGCTTCATGTGTTTTCCCACATGACCCCCTTCGTTGAGGATGATAAAGGAAAGCATCAATAGAAGCTTTTTATTAATAAAAGTGTAGCACTAATGGCATGTTGCATTGTATCTGATATGATTGGTTGTCAGCATAGCAATAAAAATCCTAATATATCAAATAATTCATAGTGAGGAGGATACTTCAGCTATTATATCAAACTGATCTAGGACAACTTTGGTAAGCTTCAACTAGGGCTACCTAAAGTTGTTTTTATGGTGGCGTGGGAATCATTAGGAATGCACATGGGTTGGTTCAGTTCAAGTTACTACCTAACCTAGAACCAAACTGACCTTAATCAGTTCCCTATATTTTGGCCTAGAACAAACTGTTAACGAAACTGAATGAAGTTGGACGCCCCTTAGTTAACGAAACCGAGTTAAGTTCGACATTCAATTCAACTAGTGATTCATTTGAAATTGTGTATTTTTCGAATTTGGGTTTGCTTCCACCACAAAAAGTACACCTATTAATTATAGAGATGTTAGATTCCAATTGTTCAAAAATCTATCACCTCCTAATTAAGTTGTCGACATGTATGCATATGGTGATATAGATTCCAATTGTTCATAAATCCACCTCCTCCTAATTAAGTTGTCAATATGTATGATGTAGCATGTCATTGATCTCTTTACACAATAATATCTTAAAATGCCCACCTGTTTTCTGGTACAGTAGCCAAATTGGATCTTATGAAAATATTCCTATGAATAGTATTGGCAAATATATGGTTTGCGCAAAGTGTTCATGATGTGTCCAACATCTTTCCAGGCATGGCAGTGGAGTTCCATGACCAGTGCCAGCCTGCCACCTCTTTGGTAGTGTCTCTGCTACTTGGCTAGTTTGTGAACTGGCATCACTTTATTTCTCTTAGATTGGCTCTGTGGAATTAAATGGAATTAAGTGGACAATGACAAATAACAATAAATGAAAGTATATTGAATTTTTTTTTCGTCTAAGAAAGAAATTTGAGCTACATATTGTACAGTTGTTAATTGGTCATTTTAGTTGCTTGAAAATAGGTATTTATTATAGTTTTGTACAATCTAAACATGATTAAAGAGGCACAATGTGTTGTAGACATTTGCTCTAATTGTAATGTTTATAATAACTTGTTGATTTTGATGATCATGATGTAACATGCATATTATAGAAGGGTTAGGTTGTTTTGCTTGGAGAAAGATGCTAATGCTATGGTTTGGAGGCTAGTTTATCCATTGTTTGTTATCTTGACTTCTATGTGATTTTAAATTTTCTGTCTCTAAAGTCTTGAAAATTTTACTGCAATTACAGTGGTACGCGGATTAAGACCCGCAAACGGAACATTGCAGCTCCGCTGGACCCTGCAACATTTGCGGATGCAGTGGTCCAGATTTATCTGGATAATGGTGGTGATCTGGTAATTTAATAAATTTATGAACTGATATCCTATCCAACTTTGTTTCTTTGCCCCCCATCTATTTGTGTGTGTTTGCATTTTCTTTTGCTTGTAGAATTTGGATAATTATTATGATCTACCTAAAGAGGCAGTTTCCTACATGTAGGAACTTGTTGCTAAGAGCATTGAATCTGCAGACCATGACTTCTCAAGATACGGAGACACATTCTTTGAGGCAAGTATTTAGTTTTTGCTTGTTGGTTTTCTTAATGTTTTAACGTATTCTTGTGGAAGTTAGCTCACAACGTGATTCTGCTTGTCCTTGATACATGTGCATTAATGTGTCCAATTTCGACGTGGAGGCGGTTTAGTGCAAGTGATCTCTAAAGTCACATCCTTAGAATTGTTTAAATTGGGTTTATTAAGGAAAAAGTAAAACATAATTAGAGTTTCAAATGCTTCAATGTCATTTTTTTTTAATTTTTATTTATAATAGTGAGGGTCACTATTTTAAAAATGCAGTGCTGAAATATTGCTGCCAGAAAAAATTCCAAGTAATTAAATACTTGGTCTTCAAAATTTAAGACCGAAATTTTAGAGTAAATTTCGCTGATCAGTGTGTTTAGCATCATTTGTCATTTTTCTGTAACTTATAAAGTAGCGTCATTTGTAATAGCCATATTTGAATGGATAGAATTGAAATTTAGTTAAGGCTGTTTGTGTGATTAGGACCGTGGCTCAGCTACCTCTCGAGTTTTTGACAACCATCCATGACACAGCCTTTGCCCCAACGTCATAATGATTATTGTAGCCTCGAAGATTGTTGATCATTCCCATCGTAGCCTCTTCAATAGCCTTCATCGGTGATCGACTAGATCTCCCTAAGCTGCCATTGATATTGGCTTTTTGGGACTAGAAATCAACTTCACCACTACCATCCATCTTTGCTATTATCGTCGACCATCACTGAAGTCTCTTCGGCTTCCATCACCACCGTCAACTATTTGATCAACCAACCATTGCCAGAACCTTAGTCCTTAACAATTATCTATCCATCATCGTCGCCACCGTTGTTCGAGATTCTCGTCGAGGTTGGTGCTTTCGAGAATCTCTCTCTCTCTCTCTCTCTCACTCGCCGCTGCTTATGATCTTGATTTGTGCCACTAAGATGACAACCCAAAAGTTTCACCAGACCCACTAAATCTCACTCGTTTTTGATCCGCAGTTTGGGAATCCTTAATGCTAGCCCTTGTCCCAACCTAAATAGACCCAATCCGAAAGGCTACGTCCATTTTCTTTAGCTTGATACCAAAGTCTGATTTGACCAAAACTTTGGTCCAAATCTAGTCGCTCAATCCTATATTAAGCCCCAATGCCGCCCATCTAGTATATTAAAAAAATAATCTAGTAAAAAACAAATATAGAAAAAAAAACCCTCTTCCCCAATTAATTTTGTTCATTTAGTATTTTCTTTCAAGCATGTTGCCTAATTCTAAGTTGAACTCAAAATTTGAGCCATTATATCATGATCGACGAGACTTGAAGAGGCATATGAGTAGATGGCAGAAATAGTGGCTCAAATGCAAGCTATTTTAAAAAAAACTTGAAATTGGTGTTTTAGTAGACATCGAAAAAGAAAAGGCTACAAAGAGTGGCTAGTTGGGTGTTCCTCTTATAAACACCCTCATTTAACAAGACATAATTTTCTTGCCCGTTGCCAAGACATTATGTGATGATGACATATGGTTACATGAATTCACATGGTCTCTAATGAAGTCAAATTGATGCCACAGTTGCTAAGAAATCCCAATATTAGCCAAACTAAGGACTTCATTCTATGTTGATTTTTTTTACTCGTGAGCTAATTTTTTCACTCCCACAACCGAGAAATTTTGTCGATGTGAAACTTTAGTGGATTCATTTGTAGGCAGTACCGTCATCTCGTTCAAAGTGCCATTAAAGGTCATTCAGATAACCATCTTCGTCCTTGGACTTTACAATTAAGTTGTCATCCATGTTGCATTCAAGGATTTCATGTATTATGTTGTGAAATATGGCTTTCTTGGTGCATTCGTACATTGCACCAACATTCTTGAATTTGAACGATATGACTTTGTAGAAAAAGTTTCCAATGGGAGTTTTAAAACTAATTTTGGGAGCATCGTCCGAATCCGTCTTAATTTGATTACAGCTGCCAAAACCATTCATGAAAGAGAACATATGGTGAGGGTGTGGAGTATAAAGGGTGTGAATACTTGGTAGCGAAGTTCTTTGAAACATCTGAAAAAGAAATTAGTTTTGTCATTTATACGGAAAAAAATCAATTATTATTAAGAACTAAACGGGGCCTTCCCCCTCACATCAGACAAAGAAAGAAGAGAATCCCGTTGAGTTCTTACGCTTTCATGTCTATAACTCAATTCATTCGACGGGCGAGGCCTCTGGATCAAGCCCAAGATGACTCAACTGCGCTAGGGAAAATAATAGAAGAATCATCTTTAGGGCATGATTTCTTCAAATCTTGGAAGTCTACGCAAGCATGCAACTGTCTATTCTTCTCGACGACATGTACGATGTTAGACAACCAAAAGGGGCGTTACATAGCTTGGATTGATCTTGCTTCCAATAGTTTTGCTACTTAATCTTTTATCTTCAACCCTATTTCTGGCTTATGAGAGCGGGTTGCCTTCTTGATTGGATGAGCAGAAGGAAGAAGGCTAAGGCGATGCAATGTTTTTGAAGGGTCAAGGATGGACATTTTGTCATATTTCCACGGGAAATGATCCCCGTATTCCTTAATAAGAGAGAGGAACTTCTGCTTTCGTTTAGTGGAGAGATTGTTACTCAAGAAAATGGGGCAATTGCCATCGCTATTCGAACTTTTATAATAATGTCCTCTAATTCGTGCTTCTAATGTTTTTGGCCTATCTTGAAAGCATTCGGGAGCGGGTTGCTCCTACTGGAGTGCACTTCTAGATTGTTGAGTTGCAGATAAAATACTGGGCCAAAAGAGCCTCTTCTTATGTCGTGTGGACTTGGTTGGTGATGGTTTTCTAGATTGCATATAGAGAGACGTCTCAGTTGACTCGGGTCTGTGGCTCTTTCGGTTAGGGGCTACTCTTGGTTGATGGAGAAAGCCACACGTCATAATTTGTAGAAGATTTTTCCATTGGGTCAACCGTGTCTTACCACGCATGGAGGATCCATCTAGTGATCTTGTGATACTCTGTTCAGGCGGCGCCCGAGGTGTCACCTTCGTCTTTCATCCTGGGAATGCATGTGCCATAAGCGGGGGATGGCATCTCATCTTCATTAACACTATCAAAGAAGAACACAATGTCTGCCTTGTGGGATCTTTTGGATGAAATGAATTATGCGTTTCATCAATAGTGGCGACCTTGTTACAAATGGATTTTATGCATTGATGGTAGGTGGAGGGAATGGCTGCGTACCTATGGAGCCATGGCCGTCCTAATATCATGTAAACGTTTTGCCTCAATGACGGTGTCCCCCATTAGGTTAGCAACAAGATTTCCTATTATCGAGCCAGTTACTGGCTCGCATGATGGAAATGTGTTGGTTGGGGACCAAGGTTGGTGTGGGATTCCGAATGGCTCGCATGATGGAAATAGGCACAATGTTTATTCGCCATCCATGAAGCCTCTTTGTAGTTCCACCCATCTAGTCATCCCTCAACCTCTGTGAGTGCAACAACAAGAAAGTTGTCTCTGAAAATCCATTGGACAGAACCTGCTAGGTTCCTGCATTATTCTCTCTTGTCTTCTATGATGAGTAAAGAGGGCTTTAGGGGCTTCTAACCTTGTCGCTTGAGACAAACCAAACTAGTCAAATAATCTTTTGAATTTTGTGGATCTACAACGAGCTTGAGCCCCTTTGGATTTTAAATCCAGAAGCTGTCATGTGGGATCGCACAGATTGCTTTCCATTATCCTTGTGCCTTGGAAGAGGATCTTTCAAAACGCCTTTTACCCCTGAAGTTACCAGCGGGTCTCTTTGTTGGGCATGTCATTCACCAAGTTGGAGTGCCCAAAATTCCTTTGTATGATGTTAGATGGATTGATGATAGATGCAGTTGGGCTTAGGTATCGATGATAGATGCGGTTGGGCTTAGGTTAGGGATTCATGGACTTTCGGGAGTACGACCTTCTTGTTGGCTACCCATGCTTCCAACATCTCCTTCTCTTCTTCGACAGTGACAGGCAACTTTGGGGTGGGCCATCGAATCTCCTCTTCTTCTAATGTATTCATGATCTTCTGTTAATATTGTTTCATGTTTATTTTTAATCTTTCTTACATTGTCAGACTTGTAAAATAGTGAGTAGGGGTATGGTGCTAACCTTGTACATTTTCTTCGTGTCATTGCAGTAACAACTAATGATTAGTGAAAATATGACATTATAAAATTTGTTGTCAGTTTGCTTTCTTAGATGTGTAACATTGGGGTTGATCATGTAAATGATAGAAATTAAAATAAGCTTAGTTATGAATCTTCTATAACTCCCTTTGGGTCTTCTCCTACAATTGTCTTGTTAGTTGTTATTAACTTATTTTTACTTCATTTTTCTTCTTATGCTAAATGCTAAGAGAACAAGTAGGACTCAAACTGTTTGGGTTGCTAAATTCAGTTTATGAATTGGTAGGACATGCATTCCACAATCTGAAATTCTGAATCATTAGGTTATTAGAGTATTTGGTGACTGTGTTGTGGTTCATAGATTGTTTTTCAAGCTATTTCTTCATTTTATTCCTATTAGTTGCATAGCTTCCTTTTCTTTTATGGACACTATATTTGTATGCCGGCATGATCAGATGTACATTATTACTGCAGGTTGTCTTCACAGGCGGTCGTACACAACCTGGCACAACTAAACCTGATGAGGGGGAGCGCCACCCTTACTCTATTATAGATTGTGAGCCGAAACGGGAAGCCGTTTTACCATCTGTAATCTACATACAGAAGATTCTGCGACGAAAACCTTTTCTCATAAAAAATCTTGAAAATGTTATGCGGAGATTCCTGCAGTCCTTGGAGCTTTTTGAGGAAAATGAGAGGAAGAAGCTGGCCATTTTCACAGCACTTGCATTCTCGCAGAAGCTGTCGGGTCTCCCCCCGGAGACTGTGTTCCAGCCACTGCTCAAGGATAATCTTGTGGCCAAAGGGATAGTTCTGTCATTTATAACAGACTTCTTCAAGGAATATCTCATTGATAATAGCCTTGATGATTTGATTTCAATTTTGAAGAGGGGTAAAATGGAGGAGAATCTTCTTGATTTCTTCCCATCTGCTAAGCGGTCAGCTGAAGTATTTTCTGAGCATTTCACGTAAGTGTTTTCTGTTAAAGAGATATCTGATTGTACCATGTGCTTACTCCTGACTTTTGCGCCATTTATAGTTTAGGTTGTTGAATTCTGTTGATGTAGTAGTATATGTATTGCTTGTTCCTGCTGAGAAGAATGGTCTCTTTTCTAGATTTGGTGGTTCTCTTCCTCATGTTTCCGTGCTGTACACAATTTTTGCTTTACAGACTTGCTAGATGTTTTTGGTCATTTTGATATTGTGATGTGGTGAGATGTTTACTGGCTGCTGGATGTTGAAAGGTGCAAGTATTCTTTTAGTTTTACTACCTTACAGTACAAAATGGTTGGTTTGGGATGAGTCTCAATCATGTATCTTTGCTTGCAAATTGACATTTCATAGGATATAATGGAATGAATGATGCTGCTTGCTACATATTTTCTTCCATAGGGGCCTGAGTTTTCCAATAAGGTAAAAGTAACTATTGGTGTTTATCAGAAATGATAGGTGGTGAAAGATCTAATTGCCTATCTGGCTTTAGTTTATCGGCCATTTAAACATTTCTCAAATGTTAAATAATCAACATTTTTCTTTAGACAACTACTAAATAGTCAAATTAGAGCAACCAATAATCCCCAACATCCAGACCAACAATCATCTAAAGAAAATAATCATCCTACAAGGACCTAACAATTAGCCCCAACATCAACACCAAGCAAATTTATCTTCAATTTGTTAGATTAATGTTCCGTTTTTTTTTCTCGTTTGGGCATTTGGCAGAGAGGCGAAACCCACCATCCGATCAACCTTTATTCAAGTTTTTCCTTTTAGAGTTCACAAATTTGAGCTTCTTTTGTATTTGGAGTCTTAGATAACTTTCATTTGGCCATACAAGTCATTTGATGCAGATATAATCAACTGCTGTGACGAAAAATTAATGAAGTCAGAAAAATTCTATGAGGTGCTCACCTCGCATGCCTCTAACCTCTCTAAAAAGCATATGACTTTGCGCCTCTGATGCACCTATGTAAAGTGGCTTTGACTCAGCCTGTTTAAAGCACCCAAATTGAGCCTTAGTGCACCCATGCGAGCACTGAAGCACGCCTTTTACACCTATTATGAAGTTATCCGAAGTTTTTTTTCTTTTTCTTTTTCTGAAGTTGTAAAAAAAATTGAGACATGGTGTTTTCAGTCGTTTTAGATCCTTACAGGAAAACAATTAGTAGCGAGGAGAAAACAACATTCCATTGTTTCCTGAAAATTGATTCTTGTTAATTCATGTTTTTGGGAATAGTTGCTGAGAGCAACAAAGAAATGGTTTTTCACTCTTGTATTTTGTTTTATTATAAATTTAAGAACAGATATTTCTTAAAACCTATGCTAAATAAGCCCTGAAGTAGTCAATGCCTGTGCTGTTGAGACATGGTTTATGTTATATATTAGCTAGATGCCTTATTGGAATATTTTTAGGTAGCATAACTTCATTTGGCATGTTTGAGATATCATTGTCAAAATCACGGTTAAGGCACAGTAGGTTCAAAATTTGATTCAGAGATTACACTAGGTTTTCAGTAAACATTTCTCCAATCAACCCCTGCAATTAGAAGTTTCTCTTAGAATATCTATGTGCACTGTTCTTTGTCACTGAAATTGTTTGTTGATGGGTGAGTTGGAATTGATACGTATTTACTATTTTTTCCATCAGCAAGGCAGGACTGGTCTCTGTGGTAGAATACAATGAGAAGAAGATATTTGAGGTGAAACTGAAAGAAATGAAATCTGCATTAACAACCCAGATAGCAGAAGAAACTGATATAACTGAAGTCATAGAAAATGTGAAGCAACATGTTAAAGATGCCAAATTACCAGATATTGAGGTTGTGCGGATTTTATGGGATGTTATAATGGATGCAGTTCAATGGTCTGGGAAGAACCAACAACAGAATGCTAATGCTGTGCTTCGCCAGGTATATATGTGCATCAGATTACATTACTTTGCTACTGTGCCAGAAACATTGCCATCATTAAATCTTCACTTTCTTGGTTTTAAACTTGTTCAGCCAACAAACGGGAAAATAGGAAGAACAGAAAATACAAGTTTGTTGGGTCACTTCATGGTTAATATTTTATGTTATGCTTGAGATCTTATTGTGCTATGGGATTCATTTTTTCCTGTAGAAAAGAGAAGGTTTTACCCATTTGTTCCAGAATAAGAAGAGGAATATGTTTTTATTCAACATTTTTGTTTGGTTATATGGAAACTTTGGACAATATTACATTGGTGTGAACACCTGCATTATTAGGGTGCATGCCAAGGTGTCAATTTGTAAATAGTCAATTGGCATAATTGGTGAAAATTCCCATTGGATGGGGTAAGGAAAGGTCCCATGATGTTCACCTAACCCGTAGGTCCTGTTTTCAAACTTTGGGAGCATAACTTCTGTTTTTGAATATTTGGATATGTTTTTGAACTGATTTGCCCCTGTATCAAGTTCTCAGCAACCCGGGCATCATGAACGGCATTGCCAAGCTGTCTGGTTATTTTTTAGTTTCAAACTTTAAAATATCATAAATTTTATTATACACAATTTATTGATGAAATTTAATTTTTGAAATTTATTCGTTGAGATCTATCGAACAACATCCATATTGGACGTTAATTATTAAAAAATATCAAAATTTCATTTTCGAACCAAGAACTAATAAATTTTAGTATTTAAAACTAGAAAATTCACAAAAACCCAGAAATTTCTCAGTTAAAAAAGTTGTGAGAAGCTGTGGAATCTTCTCAAAATTGTGATATTTATTATTTTCACACAGAAGTTTCTTTGTTTTAAAATTGATAAAATTCATTTGCAATGAGAAAATTCATAGGATATCGTGGCAAACTGAGAGAGAGTTGAGGCCTTCAATTGATGAATTTTCTCTATTAATGCTACACTGGTGTTGCTTGATATGTTAATGTGGCCAAGCCTCTTGTGCATCACCCTAAATATTTGTGTTGCCAAAATGACTGAAAATGAGTACTGCCTTCGCGACCAAATAACATCGATCACACAAGTAAATAATGCATATACATGTATGTATATTATGTGAGCTCTTTAATGATGCGATGTGAGATTTTTAATTGTATACACATAGTAGCTCTTTTTTGTTCCCAGGAGGAAGAACAACATGATTAGAATTTTGATGAATATGCATATGCGTAGTCTCTGAATGCTACAAAACCATCCCTGACATCTGACTTTTGGAGCTCTGCCAGCCTTGCACCACATGCCTCTACTTCCCTTTCTCTTGTCTGATCACGATTCTTCATTGGCTCTCTTTATTTTCCTCTCCTTGCTTGAGCCCTAAATTCTCTTTATCTCTCCTCTCTTTGCTCGAGCCCTAAATCAATTCAAATATTCAAGGTTTTTCTAATATTTATGTACGGTGCTATGAGGGTGGTATGGGTTTTGGTGAACAGATCTGGAGATGCTGAGGAGAGTTGGAAGTTCTAGAGAGAGAGAGAGAGAGAGAGAGAGAGATCTACATGGACCATCACTGCATGTAGGCGTTCAACGAACAGTGGGTTATCGTTCTCCACGAACTGTTAATGGCTGGAGAGAAGATTTGCTGAGTTTTCTATCTGATTCCTTGGTGCAAGTATTCTGGTCATTAGTTTGTGCGTGGGATCTCTTGGGTTAATAAATTTTTTATGGGACTCAATCTAGTACAAGTATGTATTTTGGGTTCCCTGGCAAAATTCCCTTGTTGAATTTAGCCAATTGGGACAAGAGACATAGTTGAATTTTCAAAGTCTTTTGCTCCTAATTTTTTAATCACTTTGCTAAAGGACATAAGGTCGAGTTCTAACATTTGTCTGCTCTATATAGTAATCTATTTTATCTTACAGGGTTGATGAAATTCAATGTTTCAATAACTTGCTGCATTTTTGCATCAGGATTTGGAAACTAGAGAGTTGGAAACATGAATTCAATGCTCCAGTGTGTGTGGTTATTCTAATGGACACCTAATGTTCCCTAAGACTTTTTATCTTTTAGGTGAAGTTAAAGGAAGTGATTAAAAGTTTTTATTATGACATATTGTAGTTACTAGTCATTACCCATGCCTAAAGACCCTTTTCAACATAAAGAGAAAAAAAAGCAAAAAACTATTAACAAAATTAGCATATCAAGAGTTTTCAATAGGCTCATTCGCAATTCCCTACTATTATTAAGTATTCCATTACTAATATATATTTTTATTTAAATAAGAAAAATGATGAGTATTCATGGGTAAATCGTATATGGTTTTCTAAATAATCAAAAAAGAAAAAGAACAAATATTAACATGAATATCCATAGTAAACTTTTGTCCAAAAAAGTGGATTGTACCACACATTCTTCTTCTTCCTTTACAATCGGTCATTTTAAAAACTAATATTTTTTTAAATTGTTTTTTATTCCGTCATGCACTTCTTAAATTTCTTTTTGGATGGGTGTTTTTAATTTTAAGAATATCATTTTTTGAAAAACTTTTACTCTTGATTTTTTAAAAATTTATTTTGATCGACTATCTATATTAATCTCAATCATAGTTATCAGAATCTTTTGATTCACGATTTGATTCATGATTCATGCATAAATTGATACGAATTTATAAGTTAATAGATTTTGTGATTGAATCGTCATAAATTTTACGATTCATGCAGTGATTCACGAGTCGATCACGATTTACGATTCATTTGACTGTTAAAACTATTGGATTCAACAAATTTTGATCCCCTACTTTTTTCTTTTATATATTTTTTAAAATTCTAGAATTGAGTATTTATTGTGAAGATAAGAAATAACCGTGCATATTTTGTTATTCGTTTGGTAATTAGAGGATTTGACAAAAACCAAGCAGGCTAGACAAATTCTTAGCCCATTTCTTATTTTTATTTTATGTGAAAAAAAGTCAAAATACATTTTTTGAGGATGTTTAAGACGAAAACAATACTTCTAATAAATTATCTCATGCTACTTTGGTCAAACAAACATAGTTTGATATGATATGGGATAAATCAATTGGATTCAACAGTACTACAACCCTTTTTTTTTAACCTTGATATTAGCAATAAGTATACAAAACATCTTTTAAAATATTTTATGACTAAACTTGAGGTTTCCCAACTGCATTCTTTTATTATACTCTCTTTGATTGTATAATCGGTGTTAATATTAATTTTATTTATCGTATTTTATACCGATGAAGTTTTTATTATCATTTTTTATAGTTTGTGCTGGATCTTAACGATTCTCGATTTGGTTCAATTCACAATTCACAAAATTAGGATTTCGATTCGTAATTTGATTCAAGATTTGTCAACTATGATCTCAATATGTCTAATTAGTCAATTATTAGGTTTTTTTTAGGTTTAAAATTATTTTTGTCCTTTTTGGAATACTTCCAAAACATTTCTTGTTTCTTGGATAATAGAAGCAACATTTTGAAATAAAATTTTGATCCTTCCAATGTGAAATCTTATTTGAGATTACGATGGTATGTTGCTGGAAAATATTGTTGTGGTTTAAAGTTCTTTTTTTCCCTTTTGAAATCCTTGCAAAACAATTTTTGTTTCTTGGATAATAGAAGCAACATTTTGAAATAAAATCTTGATCCTTTCAATGTGAAATCTTATATGAGATTATGACAGCGTGTAGCTGGAAAATATTGTTGTGGTTTAAAGTTCTTTTTGTCCATTTTGAAATCCTTCCAAAACATTTTTTGTTTCTCGGATAATAGAAGCAACATTTTGAATTTTTTTTTGATCCTTCCAATGTGAAATCTTATTTGAGATTACGACGGTGTGTTGCTGGCCTGCTTTTCATTGTTGATTATTCTAAACTGTAAAGATGTTAGATTCCCATATTGGGGGTGGGAGGTTGGTTGGATGGGATCCCACTTAGACAATCTCATTTAGCTTTAAGGAGTTAATTGGATCACTTTCTCAAGGCTTTGATGTTAATATTTTTATAGTGGGTTAAATATTTGTTTGGTTGATATGCAATTGAGGTTGTGCAAAGATTTGACCGTTTAGAATAAGGTATCCTTGTATGACTGGTATGCAATGTGTTCAAGTCATTGGAACTAGAGTCAACCTTTCCTAAGAAAAAGTGAGGGTAAGCCTGGGGGTTTTGTTACCTACAGTTAGGGGGTTGTTGGAGTCACCTCATGCAAAATATATTTGTTGGGGCCATTTAGAATAAGATATCCGTGTATTTCCTTCCTTTTGGAAAACCATTTGCAATATTCTTCTATTTTCTTCCCCCCCCCCCCTCCCTTTTTCCCCATTTGGTGGACATTTTGTCCCCCCATACTTTTTGTACCTCTTTCTTCTTGCTTACTACGTATATCATTTTGTTGACTAACTAAAAAAAGGAGTCTTTTTGGAGGTTTAATTTTAGACTATATGGATAGAGGAATAGGCGATGGACTTTACAGATAGAGGAACAGGTGATGGTTAAGCCTTCTCCACCCTCTTTTTCTCTCTATCTTCTAGAGTATGCTGTATACAATTTCGACTCAAACTCATCTTCCATCTTTTTTCTTTTTTAAAATTCTAGGCAAGATTTAAATTTAGCACTTTAGGTCATTGTAATTTGTTGATGATCAAGTATGTATGTAACAAAATATAACTTCATTATATTATGTCAGGGGGTTTTAGTGTGTGTATTTCTTGTTTTGACATGAATAGATGTTATCGATATGGGAACAAATATGAAATATATAAAAACATTTTTATATGGTACTCTTGTGTTGTCTTAATTTTCTGAAGGTTTCTGTGTTTTCTTTCTGTATGTGTTGTGCCTGTATCCTTGCTTCTTGGTTTGAGATGAGTGGCTACAACAACGTCCTTATTTACTATTAGAAATATTTTCAACGTAGGGACTTAACCTGGCAAATGAATAGATATGGACAATAAAGGAGGAACATCATGTGGATGGGCATAAAAACTAATAACCTTTTTGCCTGTTGGGTTTGGACCATTTCCACTTTGATGACCAATATATATTTAACATTCTTGTTAGACGCATTTCCACTCACCTCATCCCTGTATGTAATGTTTCTATCCTAAGGATTTCACCTTTAGGGCAAAAGATTCTGCGAATTGAAATGTTGAAATAACATTTGGGCGCTCTTAGTGTTCTTTATTTGTCTTTTTTAATTCATTCCCTTTCTTGCAACTACAATCTCCAACTGCTTTCCTACCCCTCACTTAGCCCCATCAATGCTCACCCTACCACCATCATTTCTTCCACTGCCACTTCTCACTTCTCTATTCTCTCTCTTTGTTGGCCACATGTATTCCCTTAAATACTACCCTACTATCAGCATCCACACCTCAGCCACTCATTAACCCTACCCGCAACTGACCCTCTACTATTTTCTACCCACCATCACCACCGCATTCAACTGTCCACCCCATTATTGCCGTGTGCATATTTATGAAACCCCCCCCTCCC
>JAULJZ010000024.1:7829480-7843885 GCA_032270985.1 Heliamphora pulchella
CCCCTCAGTCCATATAACAGCTCTAACAATAGAAACCATCGAGGACCATCATAATTATAATTAATCCACTTAATCAAAGAACAACCACAAATAATCAACCAAAAAAACCCTATTATAACAATCGGTGGTCCAAAAAACCCATGGACTGTTAGGATCTACTTGGTAATACACCTTGGGCCTCACCATTGAGAACGCACCGAACAGGTAAAATACCACCCAAATACTAGTGGGTCCCACTGTCCACTAATAAGCTGGTGCTCCATTCGGTCCACTCCAGTCTTTTGGTTGGTATTTTCACCAAAACCGTGGGTCCCAGCAGAAAATTGGCATGCAACCACCAAAATCCCGAGGGTCCCACCCAGCTGAAGACTCACAGCCGCGGGTCCCACAATCACCTCTGGATGGCAACAGCCTAAGAGAAAAGCAAGAGCTCCTTCCCAAACCTGACCGTGCACAGGACCCAACCACTCATCTGCACATGAACAGCGCGCCTAGCACACGGTTTAGGCCAAACCAGTGGTATTAGTTTCATGAAACCTGCTGCCAAGACCACCTACAGCAGAGTTGCAGGCATCAGTTATTCGCAATATTGCAATGCGCACATAGCGCGTGGGAGACCACATCGTCATCTTCAAGCTGCGCTGTGTAACCAGGCGCACAGACGTGGGTCACACCGCCATCGTCAACCTCAGGGCAGGACCATGAAGATCATATGAGAAACTTTAGACAAATGTCACCCAAGATCGATTGTAACCCAAAGAACAGTCGGGTCTACATAACCTCCCCAAAGGAACGGGAACCTCACAGACCCAACATGTGCTGAATAATCAGCCAGGGACAAAACCGAACACACATCTGAGCCATTAACGGAACACCCATCGATTGATCGCGATCTGTGAACCAACGAAAAAGAAAACCCATCTCCTTCGCTGGGCACTAACCCGAAAAAAAACCCGGCTCTGGATAAAAACCAGATCAGCACCCTAACCAAATGCGCTGGTGTGGCCGTGACACACCTACCGGACCTCTGATCAACAAAACGCTGATATGGCCGTGACATACACATATACGCAGCGGTAAATGCTTCATCAAACGTTAACCACTTTGTCTAAAGCTCAGAAATAAACCAACAAAAGCATCGGGTATATTCTAACAAAATAATCTGGAATCTCAAAAAGTTATAACAACAACGGCAGAAAACCCAATCAGATCGCCATGGATGAACCATATCAGATCTGAGAACCCATATATGTTCAGTACCAACCTGATGATAGTACATCCAGGGGCAAACGCCCTAGGCCTGAACCGTCATTGGAGAATACTTTGCAACATCCAGTCGCCATGAATGGGCACCGTGAAGCCATCAGACATATGAGACAAAACACGATAGACATAAAGCAAGGATACGATGAGAGCCTTTAGTGCCGTAGATTCACCCCACCATTGCCATGGAGTGATCCAAAGACACCACTAGCAAACTCCATACGTCATTAGAAAGCCTGGGGGAGAGCTTTCTCTAGAGAGAGAAGCTCTCCCCTCAGGTGCCTGTTGATTTCTATCTTTTATCCTATGAAAGAGGCTAGAAACTTTTTATTCTATCAAATGTGAGCTGCTGCTTCAAATGTCATTCAAATTCAAAGAATCCAAGTTCTCAATTTGGATACGGGTGTTGGACACATCCCATTCCTTTCCCTTTGTCATGTCTGGTGGACATTGACCCAATAGGGATAAATTATGGGTAGATGTGGCCCTGAGGATTGATATATCAGGAATTAATGAATTTAATAATAATTCTATGCTTTACTTATTTTGTCGCATAGGAGGCAGTGTCTTCTCTAAGAAGATGCCTTCTAGCAGTAACACTACCTGGCCAAAGATTAAGGGTCTAGCATAGTTTTCAAGATTCTGTTCTCTGAAGCATTTTTTTATGAAGTTGCAAGTTTTGTTTGAGATGGTGTTTGCAGTCATATTAGTATTCTTAGCTCTAAAACTAACTGTAAAAATTAAAAATAGAGAATAAAAACAATGTTTGTTGTTTTGAAACTCAATCTTTCAAATCAATTTTTCTGGAAATTGTTGTGCAGAAAATAAACCTAATCAGTTTTCAGTCGTCTTTCATTGTAAATTTGAGAATACTAATTGTTCTAAAAACTCTGCCAAATGGTGCCTTTCTCATTTCATGCTCCGTTTCAGACGTGCTTTATGTTATAAACTGGCTAGACTAGGGATAATTTAGGCAGCATAGCTTCATTTAGCATATTTTTGAGGTATTGGCGTACGTGGGAGTAAAGGACTTGGATTCTTTGATAGGGGAAACTCGCTAAACCAGAGCTACTAGGAAACATATTTTGATAGGGAAACATACTTCCAATACGAGCAGTCGGCACGATATTCTTTAGAAAATTTTAGGGAAACATCGTGGATAGTCGGGGGAAAGGACTTGGATTCTTTTGGGAAACCACTCATGAAACTTCGAAGAAACGAAAGAAAATTTTTGTAAGAAACTCTACTTGAACTACTAGCTCAATTAATAGAATTTTTTCAAGCTCATTGTTTAGCTAACATGAAAAATTGCATTCTAAAAAACAAGTTTTAAAGTGTCCTAGGAGCGTGTGAGGGAGACTTAATGAGGCATATCTTTTGAAGTTCTTAGTAACAATTTGCTAACTTTGAAACCTCTGTGGAATGTCGTTTAGTTGAAGGCTTATATGCTTTCTTTGGCCAAAAAGACGAAAAACAGAGAAATATTATTTTCCTGGAGGCTTATAAGTTGCACAAAACAAAAAGCCTCGAATTTTCTCAAATTTGTGAGCTTAAGACGTTAGCCAGGGTGGATGGCCAAATGATCAAGTTGCCTTCAATATAAGAAAATAGCCAAGGTACGTGGCCTTTTCAATGGGTGAGCTGGTTGGGAAGGGGTGATTCGCGGAGAAAGGAAAAATGGTTATTTGATTTGCAAAAATGAGAAAAGCTGTGTTTTTCCAAACAACAAAGCTTTAAAAAGTCATTGGAAATCCAATTTAAAAGCTTTATAGCTAAATGTATTGCATTTTAAAAAAAAAATATTGAACAAAAAATACGAACAAACAAAATACCCACAAGCAAGCTTCTAAAGTCGAGCTGAACGTGGCCTTAATCAGAAACAAGTTAAAATATTTATAAGCTATATATAAATAAAAAAATCTAGATGCTGTGGGGTAATGATGTAGGCTTCCTGTAAATTCTTGAGATAGCCTATGTTGCATCAACTCTCCACTTTAGGATGTCATACTTGTGTTGACACAGCATGACTCTGATGCTAAGATGAGATTTGTGTCAGACATGACAATCTCTAGTTGAACAAGACAACCACGCGATATTGTATTTTTTTTTTTTAAAAGATGCATCCATTCAAGGAAATTTATAGCAACTGCCATAATAGATTCTTCTTTTGAAAATTTTGAATAAAGAGGTTTCTAGCCTTATTTTCTTATGGAAAAAATAATCTCAAACATTATTTAGGAATATGCCATTTATATTGTATTTTAAAGCAATATATACAAAATTTTATATGTATATGTATGGTGTATAATTGTATATAAATATTAAATGGGAATCGATATTAAACGTGCCTAGAGGGGATGAATAGGCACTTAACCACTAAATTAAAAAAACTAGCAATATGCAGAAAACAAATCAGGCACAAGATCGTACGTGAAAATCTCTAGGAGCAAACTCTCAAAGGACAAAAATACAGACCTAACAACCCAAGATAATCTACTATGGAACATAGGAGTACGGAAAGTTTTAGACGAAATGACTTATAACCCTGTCCCGGTAAACTTAACTCTGGGACTTCTCCTCCATCTCTCCACGCACTTGATCTCCACAGTCCTGTAGCTCTAACCTTGTTCAGCTCTCTCGATCAACAATAATCCTCAAGAATCAGCTCCTCGATCTTTGTCTCGGGCGGCTCCGCAAACTACGACAAGTACGGTTGACGGAACAACTTTATGATCAATGCATATGATAGTATGTTTTTTATTTTTTATTTTTTATATCAACATAGCTTCAACTTGGACTTGATTAAACTTAGAAAAAGTTTCAAGCTTGCAAAGAATGTTCTAAAATAGAATTTCCGTTCTCTCCGACAGTCTCTAAGCTGAGGCAGCCACTATGAGATATATTTGATTGAAAAGGCATGCCTTGAAACCCTAAAAAGCAAACCTGTGCAATTCCACGCTTCCTTTGCAATGTCACAAGTGGAAATTCTCCTAAATTCATTTGGGGTGAGAACACAATATATTGCATTAAGCGCTTTAGAGTTGTAGCCTATGTTATCCAACTCAACTTTATCCCATTCAGTGTGAGGTTTCATTTTGACCTCACCGATCACCTTATTTTTTATGACAGGGCTGGAACTTAGATTCCACAACATCCACACTCTTCATCAAGAGATTTCAAGAAAGCTCTACGAGCTTTTCGGGATAATTATTCCCTTCAAAATGAATGGGATCTCACAACTGCCCACCACCCTTTTTTGGCACATCAGATTTCACTGAACAAAAACACAAAAGCCAAGGAGCAACTCTAGCAATTAAGCATGAAGAGTAATCGTGCTCTCATACCAATTGAAAAACCGGAATCAATATTAAACGTGCCTAGAGGGGGGAGTGAATTTGTACCTAAGCACCAAATAAAAAAAAGTAACAATTACATACGCAAACAATAAATGAGGCACAAGATTTTACGCGGTAACCTCAAAGAGAACTCCCCAAAGACAAAAACCATAGCCCCAACAACCTAAAATAATTTACTATTGAAAACAAGAGTATAGAAAGTTTAAAGCGAACGGACTTGCAATCCTATACTGATAAACCTAACTTTGGGACTTCTCAAGCACTCCACGTACCTGATCTCTACAATTCGATGGCTCTAACTTCGTTAGCTCGCTTGATCAATAGTAATTCTTGAGAATTAACTCCTCGATCTCCTTCTCAGATGGCTCTGTAAACTGCGGCCAGTACGGTGGACGGAACGACATCACAATCTGCATGTGATAGTGAGTGTGTGGATTTTTTTATCAACACAGCTTGAAACTGGGCTTGATTGAACTTATAAAAAGTTTCAAGCTTGCAAAGAATGTTCTATCTAAAAGAAATACATAAATTTTGTTCTCCCCAGCAGTCTTTAGGATGAGGGTTCCTGAAAGAGATACATGTGATTTAGAATGCCTCAAAACCCTAAAAAATGAACCTATGCGAAGTGCAGCGCCCGAGCTCTCGTCAAGCGCTTATCAAGCTCTTATTGGGTTCTGCTTGCTGTTTTGCAATTTTATATATAAAACTCTTTTGATCAGCCTTTTAACAAAAAAAAACACGTGTGAGACATCTAGAATGCATGTGATAGGCCTGTATGATATGCTGGACTGCAACTGCAAGAAGGCATAGGCAACTGATTTCTCAAACGACGATAAAGCACGATGACACACTAGTACCAATGTTTTGTCACAACACATAAAATAGCAAAAAACTATAACAAATATAATTATAAATGTAATGCAATACACCTATGAAGCATGTATACTTCAAAAAATATACCGTATCCATACTGTGTACATATTAAGCACTGGTAATTTGAATGGTGCTTTTATATGTGTACCTGGTACGCAAAATGCACACCTAGTTTTTTATCTTAATTTTTTTGTACCAACAGATATCTAGTAAATTTTCAACCCGTACTCCCCTGTACTCCACTCGAAATAATACTTACTTTCATAAAAATATGAAGGTAGCTTTCTAAGACAATTCTTTGTACTTAGGTAGACTTTCAAAACTAAGTTTTGGTTTGTAAGTTATTTAATGTAAAGACATCTAACTCTAGTTTGTACCTTAGGCTTGGCACTAAATGTAAGTTGAATGTTAGATCTTACTAATTATTAACTGATTTGTATATTTTGACTAAATTATTAACTAATTTGTATATTTTGATTTTCTAATCGTTACATATAATAAATTTTTTCTAAGTTTGTAAGAATATATTTTTTGTGGACGTACTCCAGCGATATTCGTGTCCTAATTTTTTTTAAGATCTTTATCGGCATACTCGTATTGTACCTGTACCTGTAACCGGAGTTGTGCTTCAGAACATTACATGTGTCATATCTTCATGTTCGTGTTCAATGTTTTGGTTGAGTTTTCCTATCCTATAATGAGGAAATTAGTGAGTTCGACCTGGAGACGTGTGTCGAGTCCGACAAGTGTAGTCGAGTTCGGGTAACATATGGTGTAATTGTAGGGGGCCTAAATAGGGGGCATTAGTTCAATGGTTAAAATTCGACCTATTAAACTCATGGATGTGGGTTCAAGCCCAAGGGCAGTCACTACTTTGTGCATACATTGCCATAGGTTAGGTATGTACTTGTTGTACCCCTCTCAGATCCCCATTATTTGGGACTAAGCTGGGCGGTTTTTTCTTTTTATCTTTTGTAAGTTCTTGGAGGCTTCCTTTTTGGTTAACACAAGTTTCTTCTAAGATTGCTATTAAGTTTTCCACTTGATTTTGGTTCGTTCCCTGCTTTCCATTTCCCCTATGATTTTGGGTTGTGTTTCCTGTGTGTATTCCCTCTTTCTCTTTCGTTTCTCGCTTCCACTTCCTATTATGGCTACAATGCACCAAGCAATGGAGTAATGTCAGAATTTGAACATTAGATTGAGCTATGGGTTTCCAGTAATTATTTCTCCACTCAACCTTTATTTTTAAGTGGTTGTCTAGCATCTCCTTTACGAATTATAATTGCTGTATTCTTCTCTGTAACTGGAATTTATCCCTTGTTGAGTAGGAATTTTTCCGTGTTTAACATCTTTTCCCCACCAGCAAGGCAGGGCTGGTGCCTTTGGTTGAATATAATGAGAAGAAAATATTTGAGGTGAAACTGAAAGAAATGAAATCTGCTCTAACAACTCAGATAGCTGAGGAAACTGATATATCTGAAGTCATCGAAACTGTGAAGCAACATGTGAAAGATGCTAAATTACCAGAAATTGAGGTTGTTCGGATTTTGTGGGATGTCATAATGGATGCAGTTCTGTGGTCTGGGAAGAACCAACAGCAGAATTCTAATGCTGCCCTGCGCCAGGTATGCACTATACATTTAGTTTCATTGCTTTGTTATTTTACAAGAAAAAATTTCATTATTAATCTTTCTTGGTGCATTTAAACTTGTTTGTCAACAAAGAATAAAGGAAGAAAATTTAAAATTGATTTGATATATAATTTCGTGGTTAATGTTACATGTTGTGCTTGAATTCTTATTACCTTATCCATTTCAACTTTTTGCGGAGAAAAGAAGGTTTTTTACTCTTCTGTTTCAGAATTAGAACAAATTTTTTAAAATCATATTTATTTGGTTTTTTGAAAATTCTGGGCCACATGAATTGGATGAACAAGATTAGGGTGCATGCCGTGGTGGTGGTGTTTGGCGTTGTTGAAACTAATTACTTATAAATAGTAGCTGAAGAAATGATAGTTATACCTTGTAGCGTATGCTATTAGTGTTTGGAAAGAATGCTAGCTTGTAACTGAAATTAATTGATTATATAAGAGAAAAAATAATTATAACTCGTAGCAGAAGTTGTAAGTGCTTGAAAAAAAAAGAATTGTATATTGCTAAACCTAGTAATAGAAAGCTATGAAGTAAAATGAAAAACAATGCCAAGCACCACCGGTGTCCACTTTGTAATTTAGTTAGTTTATTTATTTATTTATTTCTTTTGGGATGAGGGGCAGCTGAATCTTCGTACTTATCCATTTTTGTTATTTTGTTTTCTTTTGGGAATGGAATTCACAGTTATACTAGTGATTTCTGGAATAACCATGTAAATATGGTGCGCATTTGTAGTCTTTTTTATAGAACATTGTAGTGTATTGAGAACTCTAAAAAGCTCTTGTTTCAGACATGACAGCGCCTGGAGAAAGTACTTAGTTTATGTTATTTTGAGGAGAGGTCATATTAATCCTTCAGTGGAAAATCCCAGTTATGTTTGCTTGATATTTAAAATTGAGTTGGTTACAGGTCCAGGCGTCTAAAATTGGTCTGCCTGATGCAGTAACTGAATATACCTCACAGGTAGAACTTAGGAGAAAAAGAACTTGATGCTTCAATAAGTTGGCTGTATTTTGATGTAGGTTTGCAAAACTTGAGACATGGAAAGCTGAAATGGCAGTTATAGTTCATGTGGTTAATAAATGCGTCTCTATTGTATATGGATTTCGGTACATTTGTGGGTATGTATTTAAGTGTTTGACTTGTCCGATTTTCATATGCAAGGACTCAACTACACGGCTATTTTTTATTTCCTTGAGTACTATTTTCATTTATTGAGGATAAAATGGTGTTTACAAGCCAACACAATTTTTTATGCATAGAGTTGGAGTCTTCTGCACAGAACTGGAATCCTCACACAACTGTTGTGTACACATCCAAATAAACATGTTTGTCAAATACCTATACTTGTCAGTGTCCAACACGGGTTCTTCTCAAGTTTAGAAGATTACTTGGAGCATAGGTGCCTTGGGTTTGTGTTTGGCATCATGGAAGTTGGACTTCGAATTGTTAAAACTTCAATCAATTCCAATTCTAAGTTGAGAACTTTTCAGTGTTCTAACATTACATTATTTTTATTTTGGACGAATTTGGAGAACTATTGAATATATTAAAAAGTACCTTAGTTACTGGTTGAAACGGTTGGAAGCCCCGTTTGGATGGCTGGACTGGAAGATTAAGAGTGGATACTTCTTTACCAGGAGTCCTGTCAAGCGATGAGGCTCCTGAGCCTATATAGAATCTCATTTAGGATTATGATAATATTCTAAATATTCTTGGCTTACTTTTCTTGTTTTTCATTTTTGTCTAGATCATAGTTTCTGGAATAGGAAGCAAAAACAGAAGTGGTAAGGGAAATGTAAGCGGGAAATACAATAAAAAAAACATAGGGAGAGCAAGAGTCGAATGAAAAACTTAGAGTTATATATAGCTTATTAACTTTTTAACTCATTTCTTAATATATGTTTTCATATATTGCAAATAGTTTTCTATTACTTTTATATGCCTTGTCAATTTATGAATTCACTCTCCTAGATCATTTTAAATATGTTTAGAATGCTTTTTGTGTTAAAAAAATGCTACAAATTTCTAGAAAAACATCACCAGAGTATCCAGAAAGTCCCTCTAAAATTTTCAGAAGAGTGTTATACCTATATCGAAAAGCGTGATTCCCCTATCAAATTTATTTTCCAAATAAACATGGTCCAAAGACTCCAAACTTCACATGTGAGATTGCTATATGGGATGTGAGAATGAGACTCCCTAGTTTGGGAATCTTATATAGCTTCAAATGAGTAAACTTAATAACTTACCGTGTCTAAACACATCTAGGTAATGGATAAAGTGGATTTCGGATCAAATGCCCAGTTTGCCCCTTGATTCCATCCATTGAAATTTGGCCTGAGGTTAAATGACAACACCGAAAGCTTTTCCACAATTAAAAACTCTCTCTTTCTTTTGTTTGAGTATACGCCATTGTACATTGCTATGCCATTGAATAATATTCATGCAATTCTATCTTCAGAATTTAAAAAGTAGAAAAAGGAAAAAGTCAAAAAATAAAGGTATTGACCACAAACTAACCCCGATTAATGTAGAAGCATCTTTAATTAACATGAGGTTAGACTGGTATTCAGCTAGGCTTTAGGTTTAGTACTGTTGTTGGCACTTAGTTTTTTATGGTAGTTTTGGTGCTCTTTATTTTTCGATAGTCATGTGCATATGATTCTCCAAGCATGTGGGTCTGGGGGAATGGAGAAAATACCTCTTGGGTACTGCATCGTGCACACCACGGTTGAGATATGGGATGACCAACTATACACATATTATTATAAATATTATGGAACTGACTTTTGGACTTGGACATGGTGGCCAAGTTAACGTTTTTACATTATATTGCAGTCTGATTCATGTGGCATGGAAACTGAAAAGGTGAGGGTCACACAACATCATTCCCCATGGTATAAGGGCCTTTGAGATGGAACCACGGTGGTTCAAGTCTTTAAAAGAAGTGCAGGTGATCTCATAATAAATTCTAACTGATTAATGTTTTCCTGATTTATCATGATCATTCCAAACAAGGTGCAAACCTCGTGACTCCTGTTCTATATAAATAGGGAATAGCACTTCCATTACAAAGGATAGAGATTTCTTTCATCATAGGAGAGAGACTTCTTCCATCTTTCTTAGGGCCCTAATACTACTTGGGTTCTGAGGTATTTCCAAATGCCTCTCTCTCTCTCTCTGTTGAGCTTCTTATCGCTCTTTTCTGACAGTCCAACTCGTATAATTACATGCGAACTACACTCTGGTGACTTCATTCTCTCTTGTGGAGATACCCACAATAGTAATATTTGGCCAGTTATTTAACTAGTTGTATGACTAGCATGTAACTTAAGTAGTGTTAATGTGATATGCTTAGGGCCTTAGGAGTGATCAAGAGAGAAGGTTTTTATTTCGAGAGCATTATAAGAATGCTAGAATGCGATTGCTACATTACATTATTTGAAAAGTACAAAATTTACCTTGTTTTAACCCTTGTGTTGTCTACCATAATTGGTCTCAGCTGAATTTATGAATTTTCAAACGTTTGTGCTATTTTTGATAATTGGTACAAACCAATAAGTATGGTGTTCTGAATTGATGGCGCATGAAGGATTGTTACCGAGTGCCCATAAAATTGGTAGTGGATGCTAGATGTGTGGAACGAAGAAGATGCTTCTAGATTGAGTGGACATGGAAGATCAATTAAATGAAAGGGAAGATTTTACAATGCTGGAGGAAGGCCATTTGATATTTCATACTACTACAGCAATACACTGAAATATACTGTGCATGTATGAGAGTGGAGTTGTAGCATCAATTCATTCTAGATGAGGGGGAGTCATATAGGATATGCAGCAAAAAAGAATAAGCAAGCAAGTAGGAGATACTTCAGTTTCAAGAGGAAAACCAAATGTTCTGTAAGTGGACGTAGTGAAAGGAAAGATTAAATTTGTTGCCTATAGCTTAGGGGATAATATAGCCTTTAAATTTGTTCCCTTGTGAAAAATGATGTGTAGCAACCCCAGACTGGTAGATCTAATGCTTTATTGAGTATGAGCAACCAAAAGAGGCATTTGCCCCCTTCTTGATGTATATGAACAATTCCTACGACATGGTTATTTTTTTTGGCAAGTAGAGCTTATTTATGGTTGTGCTTTAATATGTTGAGGCGGAAAAAGCCCTATTTGAATTTTAATCAAAATTAATTTTGACTGGAACTGGAACTTGTTTATATCTAGCCACTTGATTCTGCCCCTTACTTAAAACTCTTTTTAACTGTTGTACTGGAAATAATAGACCAGAGCATATTGTGTCGATGAGGTAGAAGAATGAGATGAGAGAGCAGCTATTTAAAATTGCTCAAGGTCTAGAGTTCCTGTTCACAGCATGCTAGTGTACATATAGATTAAGTTGCCAACTTTATTAGCTGTGATTAGTGTCTTAGCCCGAGAAAGTCTCTAAAATAGGGTTTAATTTCTTAGCTGTTGGCTGTCTAAAAGCTGTGGTCAAATTTAATCCCTTCTGAAAATAAACCACTAATACGCCTTAGGTACAATTTATGCAAAGCAAAAAAAAAAAAAAAAAGCCTTGATAGTGAATGGCTACAATCGTTTGCGCCAGACTGTCAATGTTGGCAAATGCGTGCGTAGGCACGCTCAAAGAGCAACAACAAAGGAGCTTCTAGCTGTTACAGTGAAGCACATATACAAAAGCGAGCTTAAAGCGCTTTTTAAAACTTATTAATTTTTTTGGTTAAAAAATAAAATTATTTGTTTTAATGTTTAGATAATAATGTTAAATGGGCTCTCAATTTGTTATTGAAATCCCATGTTATGGAATGGTATACTACACAGTACACACAAAATGATGATGGTTGTATGGTTAATGATGTTGATTATTCACCTTAGGATTGCATGGCATTGCTTTTGGTGGGCATAGAAGCCACTACTTACTAATCTAGTGCTTTTTGGTCTTTGCATTTTAGGTATATTTTGATTCAACGAGTTACTTTATTTTGATCATGGCTACTAAATATCTTCTTGTGAAAAACTTGTAAAACAAAAGAAATTCCATTTTAAAACTTTTATTGTTTATTCTGAAAAATTTCCATTGAATACTATTTTGAAAAATGTGTCCTTTACTTAAATCAGGGACATGCTTGTCCTTTATGTTTTGCATTTTGCACCCAGGTTCAGGAGGCCTTTCAGCTTAAGTGAGCCTCACTCTTTCACCAATACTGGTTTATGCACATGAAATTGTGTTGTGAATCTCTGCACACGTGAAGTCCCCAGCTTAAGGTGTTGTGAACGCTTCTAACGAACAGTTTGTGTTTAAGGCAAGACTGGTGGTGAATGCTGGATTCTGCCTTGACAAAAAAAAGTACACGCACTCCAAAAAATTTCATTGTAATTATTATTATTTTGTCTCATCTATATTTTGGGTTTGGGTTGGGGGGACCTAGTTCCTGTGTCAATTCTGCAGCATGCCAAGTTCCTCCTTTCTTTATACTAAAATTAATAAGCGCAATGGATTCTGTGGCGTGCTTGGGTTGTCATTCATCTTCTAAAAAGCTCTTTTTCATTATGCAATTATTTGGTTTTATTACTCATGCTCTTGCCTATTGCTAGTTATTTTCTGTTGGGGAGCATATAGTGCAGATTTGGATCTAGTGTGCCCAGTATCCTCTCACTGGTATGCTGGTTTAGATTGTTACAATGCTCATTAATTGGTGACCCATCTTACCGCGAGAGTAAAGCTGCATAGCTTCTGAAATTAGTTGTCCTTCGAAAAGTGGCCATCCTTCTAGGTTTTATAGTGCTCTAGTCAATTTAGCATTGGTTGCTTTTTTAAGCAAGGTTGCCTTTAGATTGACTTAGCATATTAGATGCCTTGTCTATACCAGCTGGCAAAATAAACACCTTCAATCCTACAAGTTTCGGTTGCAGGGTATGCGTATATGCATTGGATCCATTTAATATTTATGCCTCAGACAGTTGGGACATAGAAAATACTTATATTTGTTAAGATAATTTTATGCTCTAAGATAAGATGGCGTTTACATGGTGTAATAGAGCATTCCATGAAAATGTGATAGTTCAATCATTCTGCGTAGTTATATGGTAACTCTAATTATTAAATGGTGCAATAGTGCATTTTGTCAAAATGGTGTTTACATAGTGCAATAGAGCGCTTCATCTGTAGAATAGTGTGTAACAAAGAGCGTGCTAGTTACTCGGTTTGAGGGAGTAGTTGCTTGAAACATTGATGATTATACGATTCATGTTCAGGTGAAAACATGGGCAAATTTATTGAATACCTTCTGCACCAGTGGAAAGCTTCAGCTGGAGCTCATTTACAAAGTCCAGGTCCAATGCTATGAGGATGCAAAGCTGATGAAGTTGTTCCCTGAAATTGTGAGATCTCTATATGACCAGGATGTTCTTGCAGAAGATACCATTCTTCATTGGTTTCATAAAGGAATAAACCCCAAGGGAAGGTATGCATTTTCGTTTACCTGTTATTGGATTTTGTAGTTCCGGTGGTCATTGAAGTTACTATAGTATTTCTTTTTTTAATGAGCAAAAGGCGTTTATTTTCATGCCACATGGTCATAAATTATATTAACGGGTGAGGGTAAGTGTCTATGCAGCGGATTCCATCTAATTCTTATGTCCTACAACACTTGGACAAGGCAAAATATTCGTATTTCCTAATATACTTATTTATATACTAGGGTATATATTACAAGTTGTAGATCATTTCATGTATAAAATAAGAGTTTTAGGCATAGTTATGTGATAATCTCGAATTATTGCAAATAGTGGATGCCCAACCACTTGTGTTGGACACTTACCTTATATCCTTATCCAAATGTGCGATACAGCCTTGTAACGTAGATCATAATGTGTTGTTCTAACTGTTACATTTCTGCATCTATTTTAATATGTTCTGCCAAGTAGTATATGTCAGAAGACCAACCTACTAAGGCCCACCTACTGTTTTGTAATAGAAAAAGAAATTATAAAGTTTTTGCTTTTTTATTGTTGAAACTACAAGGTGTTCACTGTGTGCAGAAATGTTAATTTGAAGAGAGAATGTAGGGGAGTGGTGGATGCAGAGAGGAAAACATGGGATAAGAGGGGAGCTTCTAAATGCACAATTCTTTTCACTCCTATGTTTGGACTAAAAAGCCTGGAGGCTTTTTTTCGGAGCCTTTTTTTTTTTTTTGTGTTTTTTGAAAATTTTTTATATTTTGATTTTAATTTTTTACTTTTGT
>JAULJZ010000024.1:7846334-7857668 GCA_032270985.1 Heliamphora pulchella
AAAAAGAAAGCAAAAAGTCACTTTTTGGCACACTTCCCAAGGTGGTCGGCCACTAAGGGGTATTTTTGGTATTTTTTAAGTTATTTTGTTCTTTGCTACTTAATTGTACTTAAATCTTTGATTTAGGGTATCCATATGTCAAAATTTAGATTTTTAAGACTTTTTGCTGTATTATGGGCAAAACGGTCATTTACCCTATTTGTGAGGATTTTTTATTTTTAATTCATTATTTCATTATATTTACTTCATTTAGAAAGTTAGTAAATTCTCTGGGTGCTAGGATTTTATTGTTTGTGTTTTGGATCTTTTTAGGGTTTTCGGACCGAACTTAGGGTTTTCAGTTCAAGTTAGGGTTTTAAATCTCCTCCATATTTTATGGCCTTGTGAACTATCCATCACTAATACTAGGGTCCGAGCAGGGTCGTTACAAAATATAGGCATACGAACCGCACAATTAAGATGAAAATGATTTAATAATAGTAAACTAGAAAGGCAAACATGCGAATGACATAATTGAAGTAATCCCAACCTTTCCACGGGGAGAGAGAGTGTGGAAAGAGAATTATCGAAATTCTTATGGTAATACCTGTGGTGTAGTAATCTGAGCGGGTCCTCACGTCGAGAATGGAATACTTGTCTCTTCAATAACTGGGGATGTTCCAATTCCAGTACTTCGAATGGTAGTACTGTGCAGGAAGCAAGAATTCAAGTCGGTATTACGGAAAAACATTGACGGATCCAAATCGTCCTCCTAAACTCATACCAGAGGTACATATTTGTAGATCTGATTTTCTGTAAAGTTGGATTTTTGGGTTAAAAACTGGGTTTTTGTCGATTTTGGTGGATGCAATCGGGTGCCGGGAGTTTCTTGTGAGGTCTTGGTGTTAGGCCTAGGCGTGTGGATGTTCACGGGTGTTGGATTGGAGTTTAGAGGCTTTGATTCGAGGTTTGGAGGGCTGAACCCGTAGCTTAAAAATGGTTTCCGCCGCTGTTCGGTCGACTGAACCATGAGGTTCGGTCGACTGAAGCTTGGTTTTTGGGTTCGATCGACTGGACCGAGGGGTTCGGTTGACTGAACTATGTTCCAGGGCATTTTTGGTTTTCCAGTGTGGTCTTCGGTCGACTGGGGGCTTGGTTCAATCGACTGAAGTGCTGGGGTGTGTTTTGGTGGTTCTATGGCTGGGTTTTGATTTTCGATTGGCGTCCTATGGTATTCAATTGATTGATTTATGAAAATTAATCGATTCAAATACCTGTGGATTCCTTTTGGGGTTTGGTTAATGGCGTTGTGGTTTCGGGGGTCATGTGGTGGCCCCGGGTGTTTGTGTGATGCCATCCTCGGGTGTGACGTGCATGGTTGGTTTAGGATCTATGGCACAGTTGTGTGAGTGTTGGTTATGTGCGCGACGTGTGGATTGGTGATTTGGTTAAAGGTGGGGTTCTGGTGAGAATCGGTCTGAGGGAGGTTTCAGGTGTTGGCCTTTGGATTAGGTGTTGGTTGTCCCGGTGTATGTGGATGGGTCCCGATATGTGAACGGGTTATTCGGGTAAACGGATGACGGGTATGTGGCATGTGATATGTCACGCCCTAAAACTCGGGGTCACGTGAAAATCCACCAAACATTCGTTTTATGTGAAAATATAAGTTTTCTTACATTAAAATTCGCATGTTGAAACCAATGAAAAACCCAACAAAGTGTATCTCTCAAAAACATAAAACAACAGTTTAACATGCGTACAATATATCGCCTTATGGCATACAAAACCTACCTTCAAGAACAGGCAAACCCAAAAGAAAAACTATAAAAGTCTTCCGCCACCACGGACACCTCTGAGCTACTCATCATCCATATCATCACCTGAAAATATTTTTATAGAAAAAATTTTGCCCGTGTGCCGAAGCCCAATAGAAGCAGACTATAAAGCTGTAAAGCAGGCAATATGCAATCACATAGGGTGGGAGCTACACTCAACCACAGAATCCAAAATGATTTTTCCACAAACCCCACATTTTCCCACCAGAATACACAAGTCTCCTGAAACGGTTTTATTTCATAAAACCCATGTTTTCATCCTTCAAACCAGGTATTGCAGAAAAATGCAAATAAACCACTGCAGTTAAGAAAAAACAGTAATCAAAACATTGTTCCCTCGCAAAATGTACCATCGCAGAGAAGATGATTCAATCCTATGTACCGACTCTATCACACGACAGAGGTAGCAACTATAAACCCCTGTCCAGTGTCTAACCCCCAGATATCATGGGATCGCCTAGATACACACAGGTTCTATACAGAGCACCACGACGAATGCTTAATTTACGGTCTACGCACCCATCCGTCTTTGTTTACGGGGACTAACCCGAAGGACCTGAGTACCTACTCTACGCACGTTTCTGGACTTACACCGAGGGCAACTCGTGCCACATACACGTCATCCCGGTACATCTAGATAATCATTCCCAAAAACTAAACCATTTCTCAAATCCTTTCGCAGATACACATTATACATGTATATAGATCCCATCCATCAACATGGAGATCAACAAACCTTTTCAAAAAGTTTTCCAAAAAAATAGTTATACAACATATGTATAAACAAGAGATCCAATCCATAAACCATGGAGATCAAACCAAAACATTTCAAAATGTTTTTCTCCGTTTTCAACAAAACGTTTCAAAACCTGAGACTCAATCCCAAGGGTTAGCTCCAAACCTCCAAAACATAAAATGTCGAGATTTTATCAAACACAACCATTTTCTACCGTTTTTAAGAAAATCCTTTGAAAACCCTTTAATCACATGTCATGTAAGCAGATAAACCAAGAAAAGCGATAAACATGCTTTTTATCCATGTAAGGCAAGGTTTAAGTATAAATATGATAGTTAGTGTATTTTTTACCCGGTAAAAATATATATAATTGTATGAAACACCCTTATACAGTAGCATAGTCTAGAATCCTACCTCGTAGAGCTAAAAGCTCGACGTCTCAAAACTGAACTTCGTCAGAACGAGAATCCGCTCGGATGGATATGAAGCTCTCGACCCGAATAACGCGGATCTGCTATTCAAACACCAACAACCAAGCACTGAGCCTCCTAAAAGCTAGAGAGAAGGCAGAGAAAAGGTGTAGAGGAAGAGATAGGCTTGAAAAGATATTATTTTGGCTCAAAAACTAAGGCTGTCAGCTTTTATAAAAAGTCGCGCCCAGGCACCACCACTCGAGCGGACCCCTTGCCGACATAAGCTCTGGCACCCCACCGCTCGAGCACTTAACCACCGCTCGAGCGGTCATCTCTCGGACAACCACTCTGCCACTACACTACTTGAGCGAACACCCACTGCTCGAGCGGTCATCTCTCGGACAACCACTCTGCCACTACCCCGCTCGAGCGAACACCCACCGCTCGAGTGGTCATCTCTCGAACAACCACTCTGCCACTACCCCGCTCGAGCGGACACCCACCGCTCGAGCGGTCATCCCTGGATTGGAAACCTAAGAAAGGAATTAAGTCAAACCCCTACATGCATCACACGTGTTCCTAAACATGCTATTCTAAGCAACACAAAAAGCATTAACAAAACATCGAGGATAACGAAAAGAAATACGTCATAAATACATTTCATAAAATAACAAGGTACAGGGTCTCACATGATGTCTTATCGGGTTATGTGGCGTCTTTACGTGGAACGTCGTATTTATATGTGTTTTGTGCTTATAGAGCTGTGGATCATTTTATTTGGTACATGATAGTCAGATAAGTGGGCTTCCGTGGTCTTGATGCGGTTGGGGCTTCGGTTTGTAAATGCATGTGATATGCTCAGTTTTATCCTATAAGATGCGATGTTATCCCGTGGTATGCGGTCTTATCCCGTGGTGTGCGGTCTTATCCTGCAGTATACGATCTTATCCCGTGGTTTACGATTTTATCCCGTGGAATAATCCGTGGTCGGCGCTTCCATCCTGTGGCTTACGGTAAAGTATGCGATTTTACCCTGTGGTTGGTCTATGGTTTTATCCCATAGTATACGGTTTTATCCCGAGAATGTATGTTTCTGTACGGGTCTTATCTCAGTGTTAGACCTGTGGTTGCGGCGTGTGAGGGCCGGTTGTTAGCTTTGTGATTGCGGCGTATGAGATCCGGTTGTATGCATCATGAATTGCATGTATTGCATTGTGGGACAGATAGACCAGTTTTTAAATTATTTTTAAGAGTCGTGTGAATTGCGATCTAAAAACAATCTTCAAACTCTTTTCAAGGCTCCTATGAGTGAGTCAAAAACATGGTTGTATCCTCGCTTTCTCGTTTGCATGTGAAAACTATTTTCAAGGCTTGAAAGAGAGTCTAAACTTGTACTTCAATTTTCTAGCATGTTTCGTTTATACTACATGCTTGTCTAGTTGCTGAGCCTTAGCTCACGGTGTGGGATTTGTTTTTCTTCAAGTACCGGTCACACTGGTTGATCTGGAGGTGCCGAAGGAGGTGGAAGAGTGTAGTCTTCCTTTTTGCTAGTTTTGTTATATTTATGTTGTAACATGTTTTCTCGGCATTAGAGCCTTGTAATGTTGCCGTTTGGCGTTTATATATACAATGCATGTATGTTTATTTTGAGAGTGTATTCTCAGCTAGGTATGTTGTTTGGTTATTTATGGGTGTTTCACGTGGTCTGGAATTTGGGGCGTGACATGGTGACACATATAGGGTTCATAAGGTTCTATCAGAGTTTGCGATCGCGAAGACAGAGTTTGCGACCATTTTAATCAATGGTGCGACCGCGAAGATTTCAAGGGTTTCCAAGGATTTCTTATTGCGGTCGCTATAACAAAGGTCACGGTTGTGAGAATTAAATATGCAACCACGACTTTGGAGGTGAATGATATACAAGGTCGCCATGATAAAAGCTTATGGCCCCAAGGTTTAGTTGTTGCGGTCCAAAGGTTCTTGGATGTACTGGAACTGGATTATTTCTCGGCAATCACTCGAAGACTTTTGAGTATCATTCCTCTCATTTTTTATCATCGGATTAATCCAGATAAACGTAAGATTCGACATGGTCAAATCGGAGTGTCTACACCGGATAGATCAACTATGGAAGCAATCAACTTACTAATGATATTAATAGAGAACTATAGAGAGAAAGAAAAAAGAGATATCTTCATATGATTTTTATAGATTTAGAAAAAGTTTATGATAGAGTATCTAGAGATATCATATGGTGGGCATTGGAGAGAAATGGAGTGACAAATGATTACATATATGATGAAGCCGCCACGAAAATTAGATCACCTATAGGAGAAACAAGTGAATTCTCGATTAAAATAGGATTACACCAATGATTGAATTTGAATCCATATCTCTTTGCTTTTGTTATGGACAAATTGACTAAACATATTTAGGATGAAGTCCCATGGTGTATTGTTTGCTGATAATATTATCTTAGTAGATGAGACTATGAGTGAGGTCAATCCTAAACTAAAAATGTGGAGGGCAGCTTTGGAATCAAAAAGGTTTCGAGTAAATATGAACAAAATTAAAAATGTGGAATATAATTTTAGTAATAATATGAGTATTAATGGTGAAAAAATAAATATTCAAAATCAAGAGATACCTAAAAGTGAATATTTTCGTTATCTAAGTTCGATTATTAACAAAGATGAAGAGGTTACAAATGATATAATCCATAGAATCCAAATTGGTTCGCTTAAGTGGAAGAGTGCTTCTGAAATTTTATATGATCGACGGATACCTACAAGATTAAAAGAAAAATTTTATTAAACAGTTATTAAAGCAGCAGTTTTATATGGAACTGAATATTGGGCTGTTAAGAAAGATCACATAAATAAGATGAGTGTTCTAAAAATGAGAATGTTAAGGTAGATGTGTGGTAAGATTAGAAAAGATAAAATTAGAAATAAAAAAATTCATGAAATAGTAGGAGTTGCACCAATTGAGAACAAGTTGAGAGAAAATGCATTAAGTTAGTTTGGACACATAAAATATAGACCAGTTGATGCAGTAGTAAGAAAAAACGAGAAGAATATGAATAAAGAAAACACTAGGAGGAAAGGTAGACCTAAATTGATATGAGATGCGATATTAAGAAAAGATATGAATATATTAAAACTAACTAAAAATATGACTGTTAACATAATAGAATAACATAAAAAAATTCATGTAACCGACTCCAATTGATTGGGACAAATGTTTAATTTAATTTGATTTGGTTTGATTTGTAATATGCCGAGAGCTTCTTAATACACGCAATATTTTGAACACCTACCATTTTTAATTAAAAAATTTTTATTACGATTATATTTTGAAGTAAAATTACTTCAAATAACATAAATATTATCTTGGAAACTTACCTTCTAGTCTCCTTCATCTCGTTTGGAAAACAATTCGTGTAGACACTAGTTTTTTGGTCCCTAATACTTGAGCGCATCGGGGTAACACGGCCTAATGATGAAAATTGAGAAGCAAAATATATTGAGAATCGAAGCTCTAAAGTCAAAGAACTCTTTGTTTCGAATTAAATCTTTACCTCTTTTAAAAATCTAAACCAAGACAAGCCAATAAGTGTGGTAAAAATTAAGTAATTGAAGACTTGAGAATGAAATGATGAGTTATTTTCAAAATAAGTAAAAATGACTTTTACTAAGATTTAATAATTTTTAAAGGCTGTCTATATTTTATAACATAAAAATAAATATCAAATCACATTTTTTCTTACAATTTACAAAATTTTTGTAACTGAAAATAGAACTTCGTGAACAGCACATATCCAAACCACATCGAACGTTGCGCCACCATCAGAATCCATGTGAAAAGGATTGCTTCGTTGGTATTTTTACCTGGTTTTTATTCCATGTTTTGCGGTGCATCACACAAAATGCAGATTTTTATCCAATGATGTCAACTTTGTGGTATTATTTACTTATTTTATTTTGATTATTTTTTTAATAAATTACTTTTATTATTCAATTAAATTATTATATTTTTTTAGTTCTTCTCGAAAAGGATCAAAAAGTAATTTTTTTTTAAGAAAAATATGAAAAAAAATCGAAAAAAAAAAATAAATGCAAAATATGCCAATGAAAATAAATTTTATATGATTTATTTTTGACTTAGTGATTATGTTCTATCTTTTGATATAAAAAATCTGTACTTTTTCGATTTTTTCAATTGAGATTGATAAAAAAAAAATCTAAAATGTTTTTAAAAATAAAAAAAAAAAGACAAAGATAAACAATGTTTTCAAAAGTTTTCTCCCAGTACCAGACAGGGCCTACATATATGTTGGGCAATTTCGAAATGGGAAAAGCACCGACGATGCTCTTATAATCAGGGACGGAATTTTAATTTAAGAGGATGAATTATTTTTAGGTGTTTTAGGTAAAGGTTTAAAAAAGTAAATTTTAATGTGTAAGGTGTATTAATAAAAATTTTAACGCTTAAGATTCAATTGCGTAATTTTTTTCAAAAATACATTGCAAATAGATAAATTTATCTGTTTGATATTCATTTGTTTAATATTCAAACAAATAAATTTATCTATTTGTTTATACCTAATAGATAAATTTATCTGTTTGTCTGTTTGTATATCAACACAGATAATATAAATAGATGAATTTATCTGTTTGCATATAAATACAAATAATATAAACAGATAAATTTATGTCTACTTATTTATATTTAGCAGATAAATTTATCTGTTTTTATATCAACACAGATAATGTAAACAGATAAATTTATCTATTTACTTATTTATGCCTCGTAAATAAATTTATTTGTTTGTATATCAACACTGACAATACAAACAGATAAATCTATCTGTGTTCTTTACATTTGCTTTCAATAAAAGACAGATAAATTTATCTGTGTTCTTCATACATGTTTTAAAAAAATACAGATAAATTTATCTATTCTATGATATTTTTGTTCCAAAAAGAATTTACAGATTAAAATTTTTATGCAGATAGACCTTACTCGTTAAAAAACTTATGCTGGATAAAAAATAATAAATGGCCTATAAATTGAATTGTTCACCAATTTTTAATTATTTTTATAAGTACTTAAAAGGGCATGTATTAACTTTTTTTTTTAAATCTTTAAAAGGCAAACTTTTATAATATTAAAATATTTTAAACTAATACTATTATAATATTGAGTTTTTTTTAAAACTTAGGGAAGATAGCCGCTTCCATCCACCTGAACCGTCTATGCTTATAATACAACCAACCAAATTGCGCCACCTTTTAAATGTAATAATTGAACATTTTGTGTGTATAATATCAAGAGTAATGTCATTATTTTAACGCTTTACCTACCAAATTTGTCAAGAAACAGGCAGGGATTGTCTCTCGAAAATATTATTATTCCTTTGTCTTAATACATTACAAGTTCATAAATCATAAAAGAATTTCATAAAATGAAAATCTCAAAACATATGTAATGGTTTTCAAATTAGACTTCAGACAGATGGGCATATAATTTTTAGAATAAGTGATCTGCCATCAGTTATCCCAAATGGTAATACATGAGGAATCCAGAAGGACACCATGAGAAAAATCAGAAGACTTGTGGGCAACAATATTTAATCACAACAATATCGGCGAAGATCATTGGGTCCCGGCCACCTTCCATAGCTTGATCCAGTTCACCATGGCATCAGCAGCACGAGCAAACACGGGATCCACAGGTCCCAGCCGCTCCTTCACTGCTGCAGCCATCTCAACCACACAATCCTCGGCTGAAACTGCTGCCGGCGACAACCTCACTGACTGAAAGAAAGGGACCACTTCCTCCATCAGCTTCACCCCTTCCCACTCTTTCTTCAAGCTCTCCACAGCATCGCCTCTTTCCTTCCTCCACACATATGGCAGCCCACTCTTCACCCCGATCCCCATGTGGTCACACACCACTTTCACACACATTCCACACCATATATCTTCCACCGTATCCCACCTAAACTTTCCTTCCCTGGCCAACCTCAAGGCCGGCAACAAAGCAGGACCCACCAACTCACGATCAAAACCTATGTTTATTCCGCTAACCGGCATCATCACCCTTGCAGGAACCGTCAGAACAGCATCAACATATCGGGAATTCCTGTGTCCCGGCTTTAGGGCTTGTGTTGGGGCATCATAGTCTGCTAAATTAAGCCACAACCCACATGAAAGAGCACACGTCACCCCGTTCCGCAAGCTAAATGGGTACCCACGAACAAAATCAGCACCTTTACGGTAAGGGTCATAGAGCGTGTTAAAGAAAAAAGGAGTTGCGGGAGTTGTGAGGTTGGTGAAGTGCTGGGCCACAATATCAATTAAACCACCCTTATCATCCCTGGCAGGGAAGCAGTCATCATCAACTGAGACAACATACTTTTTCCGCGACATTAGATAACCGAAGTACCGGCATGAGTAACCTGAAAAGAGAATAGTAGTGGAGGACGAGCTCACGACTCGGTCTATATCAGACTTTGTGTAGACATCAACATTAAAGCCACCCGGTATTTTGAGTTCCTCTTTGAGGTCAGGATCTTTGACAATTATTAAGTGGTATCGTGAGAATATCTGGCTCCACTCTTCCATGAATGATGTAAGATCAGAGTGGAGTGCGCCAATCACAATATCAACCTCATCATCCTTGATACTAACTTGAGACATTGTCAAAGTTTGAAGTAGAGGTAATAATGAAAGAAGAACTGGTCCAGAAGCGCGTAAGAGTAGCTGTGAGTACAAATCCCAAATTCCAAAGTGTGCTCGCACAATGTCAATCTAATTTAAAATTTCTCAGAACATCCTGAGGAAATAATTCTGAAGGTCAGAAATCAGAACAACTCTTCCAAATTCGTGTAGAATTGATAGTTTTCGACAATGACTTACTCGTGGGTAGGACAGGAGTCAGTACATGCTGGATGTTCAGTGCCTCAATAAGAGAAAGGACTTCTTCTTTGCCAGTTGCAACAAATAGGTTCAAAATCTTCTCAGTCAGCTTCCCAGCTCTCAAAGTTCTCTGCAAATTGAGAAAACAACCCTCAATTATGCAAGGATATTCATGTAACCTGAAGGAATAGGGATGGCAACAATATAAAGAAAAAATCTCGTGTGTGTGTGTGTGTGTGTGTGTGTGAAAGAAAGATTCCAAATAATCATGTAGCCCCAAACAAGCAAGCAGTGCAAACATCCTATGTAAGGTAACAGATCCTACTACAGGACAATTTCATGCTTTACTCTTGAGAGATTCAACAAATCAATTGAGCTCGATCGAAACGTTAAAACAATGGGAATAAAGCAATGCCAAACAAGATGTTTTAGTAATTAGACCGGAGAAACAAGGTAAACAACGAGACTCCCGTTAATAGCCCATAAGAAAGACTAAACACTATGAAGCACGTGTAGGGGTACTGGTGCAGGTACTAATACAATATGGGTAGGTCGATACGGAAAAACCTAAAAAAATAGGGTACGGATACGACTAAGGTACATCTGTAAAGAAATTATTTTTATAAATTTGGAGTAATGCATTGTATGCAAGGATTGGAAAATTACAATACACAAATTAGTTTAATGAATTAGTCGAATAAGGATCCAACATTTAAATAACATTTAATGACAAAAGTAAAGTACAAACTAGAGATGTCATTATATTTAGATAAAATACAAATCAAAGCTTAGTTATGAGAGTAAGCTAAGTATAAACAAAAATCTAATAAAACTACCTTCATATTTGCATAAAAGTATTATTCGAAGTGGAGTATAGCTTGAGAATTTACTAAGTACTTTTTAGATATGGAAAAAACTATGGTAAGAAATATGGGTACATGTTTCACGTACCCAGTACGCATGCTGAAGTACTACTACTCAATATGTACCCCGGAAGGGCATGTTTTTTGAAGTACCCATGCTTCATAGACGAAACAGCCCCGGATCTCTCTCTCTCTCTCTCTCTCTCTCTCTCTCTCTCACACACACACACACACACAACACAGAAATTGGAAAACAAGCATGGTGGAATAAATGCTGAGCCTATCCAACGATGATTGAACAAGTAACTTCATTCCATCAGAATTGACACTTTTTAAAAGCAAGGTTTGAGTCACCACTCACCGGACGTATGGTGACTTCTCCTGGCCTATCACCATTAACATGGGACCAGAAAATGAAGAATTTACTTGTAAGAGAAATAAAATTATTACCAAAATTTAAAATAACCCTAGTAGAAGTTAAATGAAACAACTTTCATAATGGAAATAGCTTCATGACTTCTATCCACCAAAAATTCTGATGCTTTACATAACTGCAAATTCTTCACGGTGGTCAAGATCCCCCCC
>JAULJZ010000024.1:7877347-7908371 GCA_032270985.1 Heliamphora pulchella
TATTTTTGCATTATGTTTGTACATAAACCAAAATGGAGGACTGTAATTAAAGATATTATGATTGTAAATGAACTTTTAGAAATTTCAAAACTTTGTTGTAAATTTGACATATGTGAGGACATAGTTGTTTCAAGAGAAATTTTTATATAATTACAACTTAAATTCTGTGGTAAATAAAAGTCGTAAATGATAATCCTTAGAAAAAAAGGTTAAGGGATAATTCACGGGTCTCCGAAATTCGGGCCGTGACAATATGACTCAAATAATATACAAATAAATTTAAATTATTCATTTTAAACTTTTGATAAAATTTTCTATAATTTTTTCAGGTGCGCAGCATTAGTGATATTTGTCACCCGAACTGGTCCACGAGAGAAGAGTGAAATGAAGAAGGAACACACGTATCCATTTTCCAAGACAGCACGCAGGTCAACGCAACGCAACGCAAGCAAGTAATCAGCCCACCATCCCTTCGTTCTTCTTCCAAAATTCCTTTCTTTTCCCCCACTTTTCCTTTCTTTAATCTTTCCCTTCCCGCTCCCACTTGGTGATCCCAACAGGCAACTGAAACCTTTCCCAAATTCAACCCAACAATTCCTAAATCATCTCTCTCTCTAGTAATTATACTCTACATCTCTCTCTGTACAAGCACACGCAGAATATCCAATCAAAGAATGGCATCTGCCATCTCTCCTCCATGCCCGTTCAACTCGTTTCTTTACAACACCTCTCTGTGCGCGTGCGACCCAGGGCACCTGTACAACGCGACGACGAAGAGCTGCGATCTGTTCCGGGTGTTTGGCGACGAGTGGGTGGTGGACTCCGGTGTCGACTTCTCCATATCCTTCCCGGAGACCATATTCTCCTTCGACTCCATCAAGAAGTTCACGCAGTCGCAGGCCGTCTTCCTCGAGGCCACCCTAGTCCTCCTCGTCTCCTGGCTCGCCTTCTGCTTCTTTGTCCGCTTCGGTAAGCTCCGCGATGGCCGCACCATCTGGTTCCGGATCCGTTGGTGGATTAGCCGCCTAGACATCTGTTTCGCCACCCGCCATTGGCTGGTAAATTATGCAACTTAAAAAGAGTCTTGGTTTAAATTTTGGTAAAATCCTTTTTGTGTGTGTGTGTTTTTTATTTACCTTGGGTAGTGAGATAGCGACATTGTGGAAATTCAATTATATGATGGGTTGTAGCGCTCTGATGGAAATGGTAATGCTGACAGTGTCTATAACAACGGCAGTTTTCGCTGAATGTTTTGATGGAGATTGTGTTCCTGTTCTGATGATGATCAATTTTTGGAAGAGGAGGAAAATTCCCTTTATCTTTTCCCTCAAAACATGAAATTTTTGGTGGATGACCTTTTGGTTTATGCAGTCCGTCTCGCTAAAAATTGAGTATGGGTTATAGTTTCACTAAATATAGTGGAAAAGGCAAAATCTGTGAAAAAAGACTGAAAAAAGTTGGCAGATTTGTGTACTAAATCTTTGTGTGGTTTCCGAGTGGCGTGTTTGTTTTGGCTTCTGAGCGAGAACTTCTGAAATCTATCGATTAAGGTCACGAGGTACTACGCGTAATTGGGGCCTTTCTCAAAGATTTGATGGAACGGGCCAGCCTCGTTTGTTGTTTGTAACTGGTCGACCGATTAATAGAAAAAATAGCATTCTTATAAGCTCACTCACGGGGATTTGCTGACTCTCCTAGAAGAGGGCATTCTTCATCGGGAAAGCCCTAAGTAAGACTAATCTAATAGAAGTTGCTAATAGAATAGAAAAGAATTGTGTTTTCTGTATCGTAGGAGTTCCCATCCATTATATCCGTCGAGGCCTGCCAAAGCCTGCCAGAGCAGTTTCATAAGTAGCATACCTTTTCGAGTCTCCAGTAGCACAGCCGAGCTGACAATGGGTTGGTTAACAGTCTTCGATTAGCAGACTAGGGAAAGGCAGTTTTGAGGTTCCTCAATCGGTTTATGGATTGGAGTTGATTGGTGCCAAAATGATTTTGCTTAGTAAGGCCTTCTTTGAGCCTCTACTGAATTATGCTCGCCATGTTCCTTAGTAGTGTTCGCAAAGGAGTGCAGCTCCCCTCTTCCGCAATGAATTGGGAAGGTATAGCAAATCTATGAATGACCCGATATCGAATATTGGCGATAATATCAACAAAAGAACGTTTTGTATTCCGGCCTCCTAACTCCTTTTACTTCTCTTAGAAAGACTAGACCATAGTAAAGTAAAGAGGCTTTTGCTTTTCAATTGGCTGAATTTGCATTAATTTGCATGCCTTCCCATTGCTCTTTCAAGATGTGATTTTGGAAGAGGGAATGACATGGACATCGCATATAAAAGATTTCTTGAGTTTTATGAATCATAAGATAGACAAGATGTATAAGTACGGAGAGCAAAATTGAAAGAGGGAATTCTAGCACTGAAATCGTCTTTATATTTCCATTGAACATCTGCTATGCTTGAACTCAGCAGATAAATGGGAGGTGGTACAAGGAGCATAAGTAATGAACTTCCCTCCTTGTATCAAATATCTTCCTCTGCTATGGGTTCCTCTAGTTTTTGAAACGATTGTTTGATCTTTGCCTTTTGCTTCTCAATTAATGATCTCGTTTTGTTTTCTAGGTTTTGATTCATAAACTAAACTTGCAGGATCTACACTAATACAACATTCGAATGTGAGGAGATTTTTTGTATTGATCCGAAGGTAACTACTTGAAGGCCTCATTTGATAACCATTCTAGAGGTATGGATTGTGTTAGTCCTAGGCAACCCAAGAGGGGGTGAATTAGGTAACTAGGTATCGATTCATATCAGAGTGGTGTCGACTTAAGGCTTAATGTCTTATGTGGTGTCGACTAATGTTTGCGTCGGTGTTAACCTAGTCAAAAGACTTTAGCTACTGGAATATTTTGGTGTCGATACATATCTGTGGTGGTTTCGACTCAACCAAAAGACTTCGGCTACTGGAAATTCGGTGTCGACTCTATCTGCTGTGGTGTCGACCCAAACTTCTGGTTTTTTAGAGGATGGCTTGGTGTTGACTCATTCGTTCTGAGGTGTCGACACAAATTAGTCGGTGTCTGGGGGATTACTTAGTGTCGACTCATATGAGCATTGGTGTCGGCACATGTTGAGTGTTGCCCGAATAGAGACTTAGTGTCGACTCATGAGACCCTTGGTGTCAACACGATTATCAGAAAGTCCGAAGGTTCTCTGGATGTCGACTCATCTATGCATTGGTGTCGACTCAAGTTGATTTCCGTCAAGGGTGGTTAAGTATCGACCCATGCATATGTTGGTGTCGACTCATCTTGATCTTCAGGCCTTGACTTGGTGTCGACTTAGCCACTTGCTGGTGTCGATTCAACTTGAATTTCGGTCAAATACTGAAGGTGTCGACCCAATTAATCATTGGTGTTGACCTAACCTCTTTTCCTGAAATGTCTCAAGCAAAGCATTAGTAGTGTTGACCCTAAATCTTAATGGTGTCGACACTTGAGTTTATCAAGCGGGCTCTGCCTGTAAGTGTCAACTCGAAAGACTAATTAGTGTCGGCCCAAAAGTTTTATTTGAGAACAAAGTGTCAACCCATTGAGCGTAAGTGTCGACTCAAATCGCATAAGGTGCCGACTCAACCTTTTTAAAAAAAATTTAATTTGTTTTCTTTTTAAACTTTAAATAGAAAATGTATTTTAATAAAAATCATCAAAATTCATATAAAATGCCCTTGGGCTAACAGATTGGATTGTGAATTTGTGGGCCCTTTAATTTCTTGTTTGATTGCAACATATTAGGCAGGACTAATAAAATCCAATTGGACTACCAATCCCACCCATATGATGGATTGCTAATACCCAACTATGGTAGGTATTGCTGATCCGAGTGTTTGGATTGGGAGGAGAATAAGGTTATTACCCTTGTCCTTCGCAAAATTTGCCAAATGGTGCCATTTGCCTCCTTTGCTGTAGCTTTCTCTCTCTTCACCACACACAACCCATCTCTCAATTCTTTTCCCTCACTAAACATCTCATTCATGGACGCCACCTCATCTCTCTTTGCTTCCCGCATCAACAAGAAGAAGATTGTTCTTTGGGTAGTCGGCTTTTGAGTGGCTACTATGAAGTCCCCATGTTTGTGTTGTGGTATGTACATTTAGGGCCTTTTAAGTGTAGTGTATCATTTGATGGAAGAAGATGACATATTTGGGTGTTATTGTTGGATGAGGAATTGAATGATTTATTTTGCAATGTACGGTATTTTTTAGTTCATGTATGCAGAATTGCAGGTGTTGAGTGCAGGGGTTATTATCTCTCAGACAGATTTTTTTAGTTATTTACTACAGGTTTATTTTGGGGAAGTTATAAATGTCATCCCATACTACATGTACAAATCAAACATATATTGATGTAGTCCATTATCTAATCCTAAGTAAATCAAACATGTGAATACATCTCCAACCTCGTTATTAATCCGATCTCATTCATAATCCTTATATCAACCCATCTCATTATTAATCTCACTAAACTAATACCGATTATGACACAAAGGCCTAAGGAATTGGACCAACTCGAGCCGTGGCACTTATCTCCTTGATCGCTCCTCCTGCCTAAAGGCATAAATGCATAAAGAAAGGCATAAATATACCAGGCTAGGTGTATATGATATATGCACCAGCTTGATGGAAAGTGTTGATGGGTATTTGTGTCAATTTTACATTCCATTGGTTTAATATAAAGAGTCTGAGGAGCTATCCCTTAGGGTTAAGCTTTCTCATTTATCTAATCTTTCTTCTTTTACTTTTAGCAGTTATTGACTCCAATTTTTGTTATAATGATTATTAACATTTTGATTGTTCAATACCCATATACATCTTGACAATACGTGGGAAAGAGTTGGGATTGTCTTTGGTCTTTCAAGATGAACATGACGTCTAGCAGTTTAGGCCTATGGGCCTACTGGAAGGTCTACTTTGATGATCCAATCCATTCGTCTTGTAGGCCCGTGTATGTAGATCATCCCTAGAGAATAATCAAATCGATTGGATAATTGTAGTGTCATGATTTGATCGTATTTTATTTTCATAAAGTGGAGAGTATATTTTTAAAATCATACTTACCATTCATTTATCTGAAAACAAATATGATGATATCATTTGGTTATAACTATCGGATTAATCTGTATTTTTTTTCCCCACAAATAATCTACGCACAGAGGCTTAGAAGATGAAATGATCAGTATATTGATGAGGCCCGTGATGGATCCACAAGGTTGGGCTAGCTAGCCCAGTTTTATAAATAGGAGAGAAGCCGATTTAATGTGAAAACACAGCCTCTCACCAAAATAGCTGATAACCTGTGTCCCATAGGTGAATACAAGTCATTTGGAGAAAGGGGGCTAGGTGAATATGATGTAGGGAAGAGTGTCAAGAAGAGAATAGATCAACAAGAATGATCATGAACTAGGTAATGAACAGAATTCTTCTCTAAAATATTTTTAAGAATCATGAACCAAGTAGTAAGCTTCACTGCATCATCCTCCCCTACTTAGAAGAATTCATCCTTGAATTGGGGTTTTTCGTCTAAGAGGTCTGGACATGACTAAGCAATATCAACCTGTAAACTCTGGATTGATTTTCTCATTGATCTGCATTGGCTTGATCTTTCCAACAGCAAGTTTGTTGCATTCACCAGCAGGGTTATTGGTCTTTAGTGAGAACTACCCACACAAAATCATCGACATCAAACTCCACAAACTGCCCCTTCTTATCCGCATGCTGCTTATACTTAGCAATGGTCTCCTTCAAGTTCTGTTGTGTGTTGTGAATTTGTTGGAACGACTCAGTGAAATCCTTAGACTTGCCATGTATGCTCTTCAAATCTGGAACAAGAGAAATATGCAGATGAGATTGTGGAATAGGATCTAGATGTCTTTCATAGAATGGTTGAAGGAGAACTTGGCTTGTTTTTTTTTTTTTTGGGTAATTAAACTTGGCTTGTTACAATGCCCATTTGTCTGAGGGTTGCATGAATTACTGAAATTGAGCTCGGCATTAGCCAACTTCTACAAACTACACAAAAATGGCCTAGAAAGCATGTCTCTTTCAGATACAATAGAGGCAGACAACTCATATAGTTAACAAATCTCCTTGAAGAACAATGTATACCATTTAAACATCATATGTAGTCTTCTTTGAAGGTATGAAGTGCACTTCTTTGATGGTATGAAGTGCACTTATGGGCAACCAATTTGCCACCACATACAGTATCATTCCGATATTGAGTAGGTGGAAATCTTAACACGAAATTCATGCTCACATTTGTTCATACTTGTTTCAAAATAGGCATGTATAATTCTGGTTTTGTTGGAGTCCTTTTTGACGCTTTTCATATACAATATTCTTATGGTTTGCCAAAAGTAGGGAGTTGTGATTAACTCAAAAGTCTCATTTATGCTCACATGCTTTGTAACGACCCAAGTGGACTACTCGCTCAATAACTTGAATTAAGAGCCTAATAACGTGGTCCAAAAGCTTAAGCTCAAGTTATTAATCGTAGCCCACAAGTTTCATTATATACCAGATTTATTTTCTGTGACATCTCTTCCCACAACGATGGGAGATAGAAAATAAGTTTGATATTTGATGAAATTTGTGGGTTACTGCTAATAACTTGAGTTTAAATTTTTGGGCCGTGTTGTTAGGCTCTTTATTCAAGTTATTGGGCCAGTGGTTCACTTGGGTCATTACAAATGGTATAAAAGCCAACCTTGGTTCCCATGTATGGCTCCGTGGCGGTGTGGATAAAGAAGTAGAGGCTTCGGAGAGGGTTAGAGGCCTAGAGGTTATATACCTTGTGCACGCTAATAGGCTGCTATCTACACTCCAACCAAGGAAAGAACTTGGGCCATGCTACAAGGATGTCGCGTATTTAAGTGGGGAATATTGTGACATCTCTTCCCACATTGGTGGGGATAGAAAATAAGTGTGATATATAATGAAACTTGTGGGTTACTACTAATAATTTAAGTTTAAGCTTTTGAGTCGCGTTGTTAGGTTCTTTATTCAAGTTATTGGGCCAGTGGTTCACTTGGGTTGTTATATTTTTTATCTCTCACCGATGTAAGATGGGGTATCACAATATCTCTCACTCAAATACGCGATGCCCTTGTTACGTGACTCAAGTTCTTCCTTGGTTTGGATGTAGATAGCAGTCCATTAGCGGATACAGAGTAACCCATAAGCGTGCACAAGATATATAATTTCGGAGCCTCTACTCCTCTATTCACACCACCACGAAACTTTATATGGGAACTAAAGTTGGCTCTGATACCATTTGTAACGACCATATGGGCTACTGACTCAATAATTTGAATAAGAGTCTAAGAACGCCGCTCAAAATGCTTAAGCTCAATTTATTAGTAGTAGTTTACAAGTTTTTTTATATATTAGACTTAATTTTTATCTCCCACCGGATACAGTAACACATGCGGCTTCACTTGTTGCTTGATAAGAAGTTTGAGGGGAAGAGTAGAGAGTGTGACATGGTGTTAGCCTTAGTGTTGAAGGGTGATATTCAGGTCCATGTTGATGCACACGATAGCCTTTCACCATAGGTCAATAAATTGTTACGTGAGTTTTATGATGCGACACTAGAGGTGTCTTCTATGCAAGAGACATTCAGTATGCCATCAACTTGGTGTTAAGTCACCATTTCCTAATCGGCCACACTATAGGTTGAACGTCAGGCAGCGTTTTGAAATGAATAGGTAGGTAGAGGGATTTTTAGATAAGGTTAAATTCATCTCTCCATGAGTCCTTGGGCAATCCCTGCCATTCTTACACAATAGGTTGGTTCTTGGAGGATTTGCGTGGATAGTAATGCCATCAACAAGATCACAAGTATAGGTTTCCTATCTCTAAATTTTATGATTTGTTAGACACTTAGACCAAATGTTGGTTACCAAGTGGTACTTTGAGATTGTTATGCATAATGGTTACCATCAAATCAGGATTAGGCTTAGTGATGAATGGAAAACTACCTTTTAGATCAATCATGAATCGCATGAGTGGTTAATCACGCCCTTTGGTCTGTCTCACGCTTCTAGTACCTTTATGAGGTTCATAAATGAGATTTTGCATGCCTACATAGGGAAATTTTTGGGTGTTTATTCAGATGACATCCTAATTTATAGTTGTTTTGCAGATGGGTACTTCATAAATCTTCGTCAGGCTTTTGTCGCTTTTAGGTATGTTGCCAAATTATATGTCAGTCTCAAGAAATGTTCTTTAATGCATACTCAGGTCCTTTCTTAGATTTCATTGTATCTGTGTAGGATGTTGAAATTGAACCTGAAATGGTTAATGTTATATAGAGGCATGAGCCTAAATCTATCTTTGAGGTTCATAGTTTTAATAGGTTAATTGCTTTTTATCAACAACTTATTAAGGCTTTTTTTACCATTGTGGCCCTAGAAACATTCATTTACAACAAGAAACAATAACCATTGTGCTTGATGCAACACCTGCATTTTGGTGCATTCTTCTTTCTTCCTTGGTTTTTTGTTCCATCATATTCCTAATAACTTATCTGATCGTGATGTATTAACTCTAATGCATCAAATAGTCAAAATAGCCAAGGAAGGGCTTTTATTTACTTACAGTCCAACATTTCACATAAATGGATATTGCATGACGAAGATTGCATGGAGAAAGAGAGTTCAAATGGACTAGTGTTGCACTTAGTGCTTTCAATGAGATTGAGAAGGAGATGACAGAGGCACTTGTCTTGTGGCACCCATAATTTTTTTTGTGAAATTCTTGAGGTCGCTTGTGATGTGTCTATATGGGGATTAGGAGTGTTTTGAGTCAAAAGGGTCATCAAATAGTTGTTATAACGAAAAAAATTAACGAAGTTGAGCACGAGTATTGTGCCTATGGGCATTGCATTGTTGGCTTATTATCTTTCACTCCAGGAGTTTGTGTTATATTCTGACCATTAGACACTTAGGCTTATTCGATATCAAGAAAAATTAAGTTCTCAACATCTTAGATGCGCAGAATCTCTCGAGGAGTGCGTTCTTAAACATTGTGCTAATGTCGACAATAACCTTGTAGATGCCCTTAGTCGGGTTAAGTTGTCCTACAGTATACGAGTGTCCTTATGGTGGGATTGGAGAAGGTAAAGGTTGAGTATTCTACTTGTCGGCCTTGTCTGGATTTTGGCATTAATTTTTAAGAGATTCTAGTTGGTAACCATCGTGAGTATGTTGATTTTATCACTCGGAACGATTATCTATTTAGGAATAGGTTATTCATTACTTGCATTTCACTTAGGGATTTCCTAGTTTTGAAGCTACATACTAGTGGTCTGGTGGGTCATTTTAGTAGGGATAAGGCTTCAATAGAGGATAAGTTCTACTGGACATCTTTCAAGAGAGATGTTGCTAGGGTTTTGTCACAGGTTGAGAAAAAGAACACGAGTCTCTACACTCTAAGCATTCTTCACGTGCCTCTAATAGACCTTAGCATTTGAGTTACCTTGGATGGCTAGAAATCATGAATTCATGAGTTTATTATAGTTGTTGTGGATAGGTTTTTGATGATGACTCATTTTAGCCTTGACAGTAAGCCCACCGACGCATCTACAGTAACTAAATTGTTCTTTAAAGAGGAGGTGAGGTTTCATGGGTTAACTACTTTCATTGTGTTCGATTGAGATGTCAAGCTTCTCAATTATTTCGGGAACACTTTCGAAGCTTTTGGGTACTATCTTGAAGTGTTTCCTTCGCTTTCCTCTCTCATTCCTCTCTTAAATTGATGGTGAAACTGATGTCATTAGTCATAGATTGGATGATTTGCTTGGATGTCTAAGTGGTCGACAGGTTGGGTAATTGAGGTTCGCTACTACTTGCTGCAGATTTTGCTTTGCTTATGACATTCAATCAATAGGTCTACAGGTAAGCACATTCGAGGTAGCCCTTGGTTTTTCTCTTCACTAGCCTATTGACCTTATCCATTTGCGATTGATGTTTCACTCGTCTAGGTTTTCTTAATCCTTTGCCCAACACATTTGCTATCTGTATGATGATATTAGGCGTACAATTGCTCTAAGGAATGTAAATTATAAGCTTTTTGCTATTTCTCATTGTAGGAATTAATGGGATGATTATGTTATGGTGTGTGTTCTTTGTGAGCATTACACCAAGAATTTCTTCAAGAAGTTGAATGCTCTGGCCATAGGACCTCATCGCATTATCCACAGAGATGGACCTTATGCATATTTTTTTGATTTACCATTTGATATGTGTTTTGATCTTATTTTCAACGCACAAGATTTATTTCCTTAGGCACATTTAAGCCTTCTATAGTTTACACTACTACGGGGGGAGATTATAAGTTCTAATCTCTCTATTATAGGGTATTGGGTAGAACTCAACTCCAAAAGTTAGTTATTGAGGTGAGGGTGCCCGGTGCCCTCACACTTATATACTGCACATAATTTTTATACTCAAGCAATGTGGAACTTCGCTTCACACTCCTCCTCATGCACAACGTGCTTACTTGACAACACCTGTCGTGCGCAAGCCAGGACACACACCCTACCCATCTCTAGTACTCCAGCTTTAATACCATGTTATACGGTCTTTGGTGCAACTCAACTCCTAAAACTAGTTATTGAGATAAGAGTGTCCTCACGCTTATATACTGCACATTACTTTTGCACTTATGCAATGTGGGACTTCGTTTTACTCTCCATGGTAGCTTCCAATGGTAATAGCTCATCAAGTGGAAGAATCATCTAGTTTGGTGCTGCTTAGATCAGAAATGAAGAGTTGCATTGCCCAACCCCAAATATATTGGACTCCAGAGTTAAGCTCTTCTCAACCAAGAATATATAATGAGGATCATGTGAAATCAGCCATTCGTCGCACCTATGTATTATTGTTATTTTTTGGGATTTATTGCCTATTCCCATTTGGGAATCTTGTGGTTATCCTATTAATGCTTGGGTTAATTGGAAGATTGCTAGGCCAAATTGCGAATGCTCTCGTTCATATACATATTTGGTGGTGGCAGATGACCATCTCGTCCCTTGATTGCACGTCCACGTGCTATGATTAGAGTCTGAAACGGGCTATGATACCAATGATGTAGGGAAGTGTGTAGAGAAGATAATAGAATTACGAGAACATCAGGAAATTTGTAGTGAAGAGAACTCTTCTTTGGAACATTCTTGAGAATTATTTGACATTTCAAATAGCCAAGACGCTTGGATCCTTATTTATAGTTATAGCAAAATTAGTTCTACTAGGTAACAATTACAAAGGGAAATTCCTTCTTAATTAAGCATAAAATATAGAAAACTACAAAATATCAAAAAACTCCAAAATTGAGTTGAGGCCAATTTGGGATTCTAGCAAAAAACATTTCTTGAAAAAACTTGTTTAAAATGGAATTTGTTTTGACCAAGATATTGGCAAAACAAGTCTTTCTAAAAACAGTCATGGCTTCGCCCTTCTTTCCCTTATTTGCCATTGCTTGAAGGGGCTCATGCTTGATTTTTACAAGCATGCTGTTCCCTTCTACTTGATCACGTATCTCGTAAAGCTTGGAACTCTTAACTTCAATAACTTTCTGATGGTGGTCCTTACATGACTCTAAATGTTCCCTTAAGTTTGTATGTTTTCCATTTTCTTTTCCCAGGACGAAGACTTTATACAATTATAATTTACTTACCAGCATCATTAACTGTAATAGTTCGATTTTATGGCCATGCGTGAATATGAAAATCTTTGCTACAAATCTATCTGTTGCATTCAAGTAGTTGCTCCTACTTCAGGATGCTTCTTTAAGAATTCTGATTTTCTGGTTACCCCTTCTATAAGTTAGTCAATTAAAACCCATGAACAAAAGCAAAGATGTGGATGTTGATACCCAATAAGACAAGTTTGTTTATTCGAATATCTGAACTCCGAAAATAGTTGGGGGAACAATGCTTGGTCTTATACTATCCACAATTTGAAGCCAGTCAAATGCCAATTTTGAGTTTTACTCCCATACTTTAGAATGAGTTCTTCCTTCATATATGTTCAGTAGGTTGAGTTCACACTAGCTCCACTATACAAATGTTTTGGTTGTCATACTAGCTGAACTCATGCTGTGATATCCTGGTATCCCACATCGCAAAGAAAGAGGGAGTTCATGGGTTATAAAGGAAAAATCTTGGACCCTTACATTCAACGAGATATTTTCCCAAGTGGTAGAGACCCTAGCAGAACTCCGCAGTTAAGCGTGCTTATGCTGGAGTAATGCAAGGATGGGTGACCCCCTGGGAAAAACAAAACCGTGAGGGTTTTGCCCAAAGCGGACAATATCATTGCCATGTGAAGGGTCGGGGTGTTACACATTCTGAAGTATGGGAGTAAAACATTAAATTGGCATTTGACTGGCTTCAAATTGTGGATAGTATACCTTGTGAATGTCAAATATATGTGCATTTGTAACTCCTCTTCTGTTGCATGCTAGGTAAAACAAAATGTTTCCTTATTATTTGTTCATCATCTCTCTTTCCCCAAAGATATATGTGAATTTTCTTTCTGTGGAGAATTTTTGCATTGGTCGTCGGTGGTTGTGCTTTATTTTTATGGCATGAGGTGTGACCTGTTAGCACCATCCATGATTTGCAGGAGTCCTATTTTCTTTTTTGTGCGTTGTTCTTTGAACAATATCGACAATTACCTTTGTTTTTCTGCGGTATCGCTAAAATTTGACATATCTTTTCTGGTCAAATGTTTTGTGTAGGATGATCAGAAGGTTGCTATGAAGAGGAAAACAGAACTTGGTGGAACTTTCTCAATAGCAAGCTGGATTCTTTTTATTGGTTTATTTGCCGCGTGAGTGATTGATAGAATTCTTTTTCTCAATTTATGATGTTCAGCTGAATCATATCCGTGGAATTGGTTTTTCTATTAGTCATGTATGTTCTTTTCTTCCCCCTCTTCTTCATAGCCCCACTATCCCTTTCAGTATCCGACAAATATGAATTGGTACTAACTGAACTTTTCTCTACTTTCACAGGTTGCTCTACCAAATTATATCAAAGAGAAACATTGAGGTTCATAATGTGAGAGCAACAAATGCACCTGATTTGGCATCATTTGCCAATGACATGGAATTCAGTATTACTACCATTTCTAGTATGAGTTGTTCACATTTACGCGACATCGGTACTTTAGTTTCTGGGAATCCAGGCTTCATTGACTATAGAGTTGCTCCTCTATCAACCTTTGCCAACTATTCATGCCAGAATACCAGTAAGGGACCCAATATAATTCTTAAGTGCGACAATTGCCAGCTTATTCGAGACAATTCCTATATATCATGGCAGTTTGTTGATCTTCCAAATAACCCTGCAACAGCTGTTGGATTTCAGTTCAACCTCAGTGCGAAGAACCATGGAAGTAGAAAACATTTGAGTTTTGTTAGAGGGATGCTAAAAACCGGAAGCAATAGTGAAGACAAACCAGTTACTTATAGAGGGGCAGTTCCAAATATATTGAAATTTAATTTATTTCCCCGAATTTACCGTAATTTACATGATCTTAAGCTCATGCAACCACTGTTTCACGAGTTTGTCCCGGGTTCGTCTTATAGTGAGATAAGTCAGCTCCAAGCTTCGCTTCAAAGCTCTAACAATGGACTAATCAATATCACACTGTATGTCAATTTCCTCTCTGCCTATGTCGTAGAGATTGATAATGAAAATATTATGGGACCTGGTGAGTAATTTTCTGACTATGTAGATCAACTCAGTCTTTGGTTCATATTACACCTGCCTGTGCTTGACATGTTGAGGAATTTTGGTTCTTGACATAGTATAGTGTATGCATTCTTGGTATTGTTTCCATTTCATTGCCGGTTAGTTATTGGTGTTATAAGTATGTTTATGCCAGTACATTTGGTACATGCGCCCCTATATATGTAGGGCTTGGATTAGACAACGGTTTTGCTTTCTCTATCATCTACTTGTTGCAGCCTCCTTGTTTTTCTGTGCTTGAATTAATGGTGTAAACTATAAAGAATAAGACACTAGCCAAAACATAGGTAGATTTCTCTAGAAATATGTAGTGCTTATATATATATATATATAACCTGGCAATTATTTGATATAAAAATATGAATTTCTACATGTGATGTTGCTTTAGAGTTTCACAGTGTACTTCTTTATAATCACTCGGCTATAATCTTGGTAGTGTTGGTAGAATAGGGGATATACCTGATGTGGGGAGGGGGGGTGGGGTTTGGTATATTTGGTAACTAGTAAGAGTTATAGGTAGATTTGATTGAGCAAGGGAGGCTATTGGCAAAACAGTTTATTGATAATGAAATATTAATTTTCCTTGTGCTGTTTTAATTGTAAACCAGATTCTCCTATAAATATAAATTAGGACAAAGGAAGTATAGAAGGAAGAATAAAATTAAAAGAGATGGTTCCAAGTCCAACCATCAGACATTAGGCTCAACCATATTCAATTGAACTTTAGGGCTTGAATCCCCTTGCTAGCTGTCTCTGTGTGTGTGTGTGTGTGTGTGTGTGAGAGAGAGAGAGAGAGAGAGAGAGAGAGAGAGAGAGAGAGAGAGATGATTACCATTCCTTTTTGGAGATAAAGTGAAATAAGATTTAGAAGTAGAGAGAGATGATTACTATTCCTTTTTGGAGATGAAGTGAAATAAGATTTAGAAGTAGACAGTGGTTACTTCCAAGACAAGTTTCAGTACAAGAAGAAGAGGATAAATAAACTGTTTTCAGAATCTGTCCCTCGTTTACTCCTCAATAGCTCAGGTTGCATTTACCAATAAAGAGGTTTAGAAGTAGGAGGTGGTTACTTCCAAGACAAGTTTAAGTACAAGAAGAAGAGGATAAATAAACTGTTTTCAGAATCTGTACTACTCAACAGCTCAGGTTGCATTTACCAATAAAGAGGCTCTACATTGAGGTTCCTTAAATTAGCTATAAAAAACAGTATCTAGAATTTAATGAAAATGAAGTTTTGAACATTCTTTTATTAAGATTTCTAAGATAATTAAAGTTCAAGTTAATAGAGTCATTAGATTTGTCCGCAGGATGCATGAAGCCAGTGAAAGCATACCATACCTTGAAGAGCTTTGCCTGACCAAGGATTCTCTTAGGATTGAATCTTGGATATGCAACCTAAGTGTTGAGGGTCATTTATGTGAATGTTACAATATGATTTTAATATAAATAGTTAGAGGAGCTAACTCTTTAGGTTAAGTTTTCTTATTCTTCTAATCGATCACATTAACGTGGCATCAGAGCAAAAATTCTTGAGAAATAAAAAAAATAGAGAAAAAAAAAGTGAAAAGAAAACTCCAATCCTCAACATCGCGACTCAGCTGCCGTCAACATCTGTCGCTGCCTTCATTCATCACATCCGCTGCCATCACCGACGCTAGTCACTGCCGTCATCATTGACCACATCTGCTGCTGTCATCACCGACACAGCTGCCAGCGTTGTCCCCATTGCGAATTGTCATCGCGAACCATTATCGCGACCCAGTCTTCAACTCTAGTCGTAATCCTTCCTCAACCCACGACCACTTTCGCCGCTGTCATTGTTGACATCAGTTGCTAGCGTCGTCATCAACAGTACCGCCAGTCGTCGTTATTGTGAACCATCATCGACCAGTCCTCAAACATCCGCGACCCATCATTGACCTACCATCTCATATCATCAACGCCGACCATAGTCACAACCGTTGTCATCCACCACAGTCTATTCATAGTCGCCGCCATCGCTATCCATAGTCACCGCCATCGATGCACCAAAGGTCGCTGCCATCGTCCATTCAACAACAGTCTCTTGATATGAACAAACCAAAGGTCTCCGCCATCCTATATTCAATAGTGGTCTTTTTGATATGAGTAGTCGATTATTCGACAATGGTCTTTTTGATATGAAGAGTGGTCCATTCAATAGAGGTCTTTTTGATATGAATCCTAGTTATGCACATATCTAATATGAATAGCTCCTAGTTTTATGATTTCGATTTCTCTTTGTGGGTTGTGATCTTTTGTTCCTTTGTGAAAGAAACTTTGTTCCTTATTTGGTTGCGGGAGTTATGGACTCAAAATTATATATTCCTCCGTTTACAATTCCACAACTCACTACTCGTAAGTTGAATGGGGTTAATTATTTGCATTGGTTCAAAGTTGTAAAAGTTGCCTTAACTGATCAAGGTAAACAAAATCACTTGACTACATCTGGTCCATTTGATGACAAGAGGAAGCCTGAATGGGAGCAAGAGGATGCTTAGATTGTTATACAGTTATGAAATTCTATGGAGTCACATATTGGTGATATAGGTACCCATCTTGACACTTGCAAGGAGATTTGGGAGTACATTCAAATGTTATATTCTAATAATCTTACGCGTGTGTATGATGTTTTGGTTGGTTACTTTTAGTTGCAAGAAGATGATTAGTTTGCTATAGATTATTTTGCGGTACTTATGAGACTTCATAAAGAGTTAAATGTGGTTCTTCTCATAACAAATGATGTTCGCAAAATGTAACAGCACGAAAACAAATGGTTGTGATGAGATTTCTGGTCGGGTTGTGACCTGAATTTGAGTTCGTTCGTTAGCAGGAGCTGATCTCCCTTCTCTTGCCGAAGTATCTTCCAGAATCTTGCGTGCCACTTCTTGGGACAATTCTTAAGGTTTTGGTCGTTCTTATCAGGATAATTCTGATCATTCAGCTCTTGTTACAGAACTCCGAGGTGATCAATCCAGTGGTTACAGTCATGGTAGAGGAAGTGATGGTTCTCAAGGTGATCGCATTAGTAGTTCACATGGTGGTTGTAGTGATCGAGGTAAAGGTCCACCTTGTCAGTGGTTTAATTGTGGTTTACTCAATCATACACGTGAGACATGTTGAGATCTTATTGGCCGACCTTCTCGGTTTGCTAATGATGTGACATTTGACAGTGTTCACCTTTCCTCCTCTCCTCTTGTTGAGAAGAAGAATATCACTGTTTCCGAGGAAGAGTATTCTAAGTTCCTTTGGTGTCGGGCAATTTTGCAGGCATCTCTTCCAGTTGCATCTCTAACCCAGAAAGGTATTCCTACTGCCTGTCTTTCATCTTCTTCTACTTCTCAATCATGGGTCATTGATTCAAGTGCCACTAATCATATGTCAGGTATATTTCAATTTTTTCTAAAGTCCTCATCTTTACCTCGTGTTACTTTGGTGAATGGTTCTACTAGTTTTGTTAAAGGCATAGGAAGCATTCAACCTACGCTTTCCCTTTCTTTATCGTCTATCTTATATATCCTTTGTTTTCCTTTTAATTTGATGTTTGTGCGTCAACTTACCAAAATCTTAATTGTTTAATTTCTTTTTTTCTTGATTCTGTTGTCATTCAGGATTTGGTAACGAGGAAGATGATTGGCAAAGGATGTGAATTAGATGGTCTCTATTATTTGAACAATAAGGCGTCATCTGAAGTTTCTCCCCGTGCATGTCCTGCAATTGCTTCTCTGCTTCAGATTCGTTGTTGTCTTAGTCACTCATCTTTGGACAACTTAAAGCTTTTAGTTCCTAGTTTAAGTTCCATTTCAATTTTAGATTATGAGTCATGTCAATTGGGAAAGTATTATCATGTTCCTTTTGCTTTCGAGGTTAATAAACGAGTGTCGAGTCCTTTTATGTTAGTTCATTCAAATGTTTGGAGTCCTTGTCGTGTCACTTCCAAGTTGGGATTTCAGTATTTTGTTACTTTTGTGGTAGATTGTTCCAGAGTTACCTGGCTTTATTTAATAAAAATTCATTTGGAATTATTTTCTATCCTTTGTGTTTTTTGTGCTGAAATTTAAACTCAATTTAATACTTCTGTTCACAACTTGCGTAGTCATGATGCTAGAGAATATTTCTCTCATTCCTTCAGTAAGTTTATGACCCAATTTGGTATCCTTCATCAATCATCTTGCTTTGACACTCTACAACAAAATGTAGTAGCTGAGCACAAGAATTGCTATTTGATCGAAGTTGCCCAGACCCTCTTAATTCTAATGAATGTCCCCAAATATTTTTGGAGTGATGCTGTTCTTACTGCTTCTTAATTAATTGTATCATCAGTTCTTAATGGACAAACTCCTCACTCTATTTTTTTTTCACATGATCCTTTGCTTGTTTTATCCCCTGGCATCTTTGGTTGTTTTTGTTTTGCCCATCAACTTGCTCTAGGTACTGACAACTTTGATTCTCGAGATTTAAAATGTATTTTCTTAGGCTACTCTCGTACTGAGAAAGGTTATCGATGTTATAGCCCTGCTCTTCATAAATTTTTGGTCTATCGTGATGTGACTTTCTTTGAGTCTACCTCATATTATTCTGAGCAACTCTTTGCAGATGATCTTGTATGTGATCTTTCTCTTCTTGTTCCTTGTTCTATTTCCTTTAATCCACCATTATCATCTAGTACTGCTATTGAAAATTTAAGTCGGCCTGCCCTGTAGGTTTACACTCGTCGCACTCATGTCGAGACTGCTCCACCCATCTCTCATGCTTCATCAATGGTTTCCTCGCCACCAAATCACCCTCCACCTTGTTCTCCACCATCTTCTGTTGATCTTTTAATTGCCGTTCGAAAGGGTAAGTGATCATGAACTTTACATTCTATGTCTAATTTTGTTTCTTATGATCGTTTATTCCCTTCTTATCACTTATTGTTATCACATTGTCGGCTATTCTTCTTCTTGAGTCTTATATAGATGCTCTTTCCCATTCTGGTTAGAAGCATGCAATGGAAGAAGAAATACTTGTATTAAAGCAGAATGATATGTTGGATTCAGTGTCTCTTCCTTCTGACAAATCAATCGTAGGCTGTTGTTGGTTATACGCTGTGAATGTTCATTATGATGGTATTGTTGACAGATTAAAGACTCGTCTTGTGGCAAAGGGATATATACAGGTGTATTGCATTGATTATTCGGAAACATTGTCACCAGTGGCAAAGATTTCTTCTGTTCGTCTTTTCATATCACTTATAATCACGTTTGCATGGCATTTAAACCAGTTAGATGTGAAGAATGTATTCTTGCACGATGATCTTTAGTAGGATGTCTATATAGAGCAAACTCCTGGCTTTGTTACTCAGGGGGAGTCAGGTTTGGTGTGTCGCTTGAAGAAGTCATTATATGGATTCAAACAATCTCCTCGAGCTTAGCTTGGTAGGTTTGCTAATATTGTGACTAGGTTTGGCCTTTTAAGATGTAGCGTTGATCGTTCTGTATTTTATAGAAATATTAGAGTGAGCAAGATACTGTTAATTGTATATGTGTATGACATTGTGATCACAGGTGATAATCGTATTGAGAAATTGAAATTGTTTCTACAAGCCAAATTTCATACTAGAGATATGGGATGGTTGAGATATTTTTTGGGTATTGAAGTGGCTAGATCTGGCCAGGTTATCTCTTTGCCTCAAAGAAAATATGTTCTTGATTGATTAAATGAAACATCAATGTTAGAGTCAAAACGTATTGACACACCTATGAATCCCAACACAAAGTTAGTTGCAGATCAAGGTGAGTTATAATTGATCCACGATAATATTGACGATTGGTTAGAAAGTTAAATTATTTGATTGTTACTAGACTAGACATTTCTTTTGCAGTTAGTGTTCTTAGTCAGTTTTTAAATATTCCACGGAATTGTCATTGGGATGCTATTATGCATATTCTAAGATATCTTAAAAGTGTACTAAGTCGTGGTTTACTATATCAGAATTATGAAAATTATCAAATCGAGGGTTATATAGATGCAGATTGGGCTAAATCTCCATCTGGTAAAAGGTCAACTATTTGTTATTGCGTATTTATTGGAGGTAATTTGGTTTCATGGAAAAGCAAGAAACAAACAGTTGTTGCTCGATCTAATGTTGAGTTCGAATATAGAGCTATATCACTTACCACTTGTGAGTTGATTTGGTTGAAACATATGCTAGAGGAATTAGGATTTTAATATTCTCGTCCTATGAATTTGTTAAAACATATGCTAGAGGAACTTATATTTCAACATTCTCATCTTATAAATTTGTTATGTGATGATCAATTAGCAGTTTACATAGCATCTAATTCAGTATTTTATGAGAGAACCGAACATATTGAGGTTGATTGTCACATTATTTGAGAAAAGCTGTTACAAAATGTGATTCGTACAAGCCATGTGAAATTAGTGGATCAATTAACAGATTTATTCACCAAACCTTTGTGTGGTTCACGAGTGAAATATATTTGTACCAAATTAGGTACATGTGATATATATGTACCAATTTGAGGGGGAGTGTTGAGGGTCATGTATGTCAATGTTACAATATGGTTTTAATATAGATAGTCAGAGGAGTTAATCCTTTAGGTTAAGTTCTCTTATTCTTCTAATTTGTCACATTAACACTAAGAAATGTAGACGTGGACACGGGACACGATCACAAAAATGACACAATATGGACACATTGACACATTTTTCTAAGAAAATTGGACAGGATATGGTAGAGACACTACTACAAATGAATGCACATGATCTCTTCCATGCTCTTTTTCTATGCTGATAACGCACATGATTTTTTCCCCAAAATGTCTCAAGACATAACTGGGGTGCATTAATTACATGCCTAAGAATGCCAAACTTTATTAGTTTTAAACATGTGCCGCATAGATATGTCCACGATCAGAAGTGTTTCTAAAGTGTTCGGAAAGTATTGCTAAGTTGCCAACATCATGAAATTTCATTTTTATAGGAAAAAATGATAAAGTGTCAGACACGTTGTTAGGAATGTTTGAGAAGTGTTATTATCTAACACGGACACAACTCATTAGGAGTGCCAGTGCTACTTAATTTATAACGAAAACAACAAAAAAATTGTCCACATAGAAAATGGATAAAATATTAATATGAAAAATTACTAAAGTTTTGTAGAGAACTCATAAAATATTTCACTATTTGAATCTTGCAAAGTTAATTACAAGAAAATTCAGCTCTCTACAATCTTTTCCTTGTTTCTTGTAAAGTAGAACGAACCACCTCTTGTAAAAGAGAGAGAGAGAGAGAGAGAGAGAGAGAGAGAGAGATCACCTTCTCGCCAAAAACAACATCAGATCTTGACCAATGCTCTGGCTTTCCTCACTCAAAAGATTAGCCGTTGTGACACAGGTGTATTGACGGAAGTTTAGGGATAACTGTAGGTCGGTGGCTTTTGTATCACAAAACTTAGTATCAAAAGAGAATTCGCGAACCCTTGCAATGTACCATTCCATGTATTCGTTCCCCATCTAGGAGCTACATTACCATATTTTGCATTCAATGGTTTCAATAAATTCTCTATAGCAGTTTGCCTTGGACCTGATCTAGAATTGTTTTCAAAAGTTTGTGTAGCCTTAAATCCTATTGTATTCGTTGAGATCTGTTGACTTTGTATACTATTTTATTGTAAATAAACACTCTTATCATAAATCCATGGTGGTTTTGAAGTTATATAATAATGGAAACAATAACCTTAGTCGCCATCTTTATATCTGGATTATTTGTAAGTTTTACAAGGTACGCCTTATATATTACTTTTGGGCAACCTTCTCAACAACTAAAAGATCTATTTAAGGAACATAAGAACTAATTGAAGTATCGGGCCCTCCAATATTGGGGGGTTGGTACTAGTTGACTTTGTTGGTGGTGCTATTGGTGTGCCATCCATTTTCAAAGAGCAAAATATGATTTTGGTGACCAAAAAAATTCATTACTGAAAGCCTTAGGACGGAATTCCATTATCGTTATTAAAGTTGATGGTGTCCACTTCTCGTCTAGTCCTTGTGAGCCGTACGCTGTACCTGGAAATGATTAACACCCGGTTAGAAAGGACACCGGAGGGTTTTCGGCGTGACCTCTGCGACGGTCAAGTCAGTTAGGTTGTTATGGTGAGAAATCTCAGAGATCTCCTATTAGCTAGAGAATATTTAGAATATTACCTCTCTACTGGTAAATTATTTTTATAACGAACTCTGGTGACACTTGGCAAACACACCACGTGTAGTCTGTTGTAACCGTAACATGATTAGTTTCCATACTTGCTTGACGTGCCGCGTGGAGTACTCGCCTACCCTAACCAGCCAAGGTAGGCTTATGCATCCCCTTGAGTTCTTGAATGTAGGTTTGCTTCCGTTGGTCATCATCTCCTGACCAGCTAGTCATGTCCCTGACCTGACCAGCCAGTCATGCCCTTGACCGTTGGCTTGGAGTCCCGTGCTTATGGATTTTATAAGCCATACTGGAACAGGTTTATACGTATTCAAACCGGGTTGACTCCGAACCAGATCCGAGTTCTTATATCCCTATCAAAAGTAGTAAGGAAGATTTTAGTATTCAAGTACTGAGTTTATCCTAGTTGCTACTTATCAGCAAATATAGACTTAATATAGTACAGTGAGAGACGACTTCAGTTGATAAGAAATGGGTGCAATAAAAGTGTTGTGCATCCTCTAACAATTTAAGGAGAGAAAAAGATTGGGTCAAGTCTAATATTTCTTTTTATTATGTTTAATGAATTGGCTGTTTCCCCGTGTCACATGATTAGGCAGGTCAGACTTAAGTTTCATCATTTATTGAGTGTGTGTTAATCTAATCAAAGCCCAAGGTCCATATCTTCCTTCAATTTTTCCATGTTTCAGATTGGCTTTGTATTTTGAGCATGCAAATTTGGTTGTGAATAATACTAGTTTATCAGTTTTGAATGATCTAATGCTATCCTCTTTCTTCGAAGAATGCAGTGGGCTTCCTTGCTGATCTTGGTGGCCTTTATTGCATTAGTATTGGGATATTTTTCTACTTCTTGGTTCAAGTATGTCTCCTAAATTTCTCTCTTTACATGTATGTGTCAATGCGTATTCGTGAAAAATAAGCAATTAATTTACAACTCTCTATGATACGTTAAGGTTTTAGATAAGTTGGTGATTAACATTTGAAACACAACATTAGAGTAGGCAAAATATTACGTTTCCAAATCCCACCGCCTTCTGAATAATCATAGAATCATAATTATCAAAGAGTTTACAAATATGTTTTAGGTGTTCAAAATGTTGATTAAAAATCACTACAAATACTCTATTTATTATCCAATGCCCATGCCAATGAATGTGAATTATAATTTGACCATCTACAAAAAAAAAAGTAGATTAATCGAAGTCCTCAAAATCGGAAACTTTGTGTTCCCTTTGTTATATATTCGCGATTGTTAGTTATGCATTTTTAACCTTCAACCTGTGCAAATCAGATAGGTAGGTTTGCAATACATATTTTTAGGCTTTTCATGGTACAAGTTTTAGCTTGTAAAATAAGTGGCCAATTTTTCTTGTCAGATATTTAACTCTTCTGGTTTTTTTTCTTTTTCTTGACAGGCATATATATATATATATATATATATATATGTGTGTGTGTGTGTGTGTGTATTACTTTTAACTTCATCTAGAAGGGATTATTTATAAGTTTGACCTCTTTGTTGAGAATATGTCAACCTATTTGGATCCTTATTCTTTACTGTAGTATAGCGGGCTTGAGATGGGTCAACATTTGTTAGGTGGAGAGGATTACCTCAACTTATTAACTATTATTCTTCTATTATAGAAACCTACTACAACCAAGGGTTGTCAAAATGCCTCTGCCTTCGTTAGGCATCACTTGTTATCTTTGGCGCCGGGAGTTCTTAGAATGAAGTTAAAAATTGACAAAGTTTTCAAATTTTCAAATTTTCTTGGTAAGTAAATAAGATTTTATAAAAAGAGTATTGAGAGAATGTCACCAGTATACAAAAAGAGACTCTCGCAAAAAGGAGGGATCAAGGGCCATGCTGTTTTCCTACTTCTTGGGACCCTACCCCCCCTGTAACCTGCCAAAACGTTGCCCACATCCCTATCAATGATGATCCAATTGACACCAAAGAGTAACAAAATGAAACTCTACGGTTCTCTAGCAAACTCACAATGGATATGTAACAATTCTTGCTTCTTACACAAACAACACTACACAAGCAACACTAGTTAGTCAACACAGGCCCCTTCCGAATAAGATTATTAATGGTAAGTATCTTCCGATGCACGGTTGATCAACAAAATAAACAAAATAATGCCACTTTTGGAGGAGCTCCTACCTTCCAAGAATTTCTCCACAAAAAGGTGACCCTGCTATTCCCTCGAAGATAAATGTAAAAAGATTTAACGGTAAGCTTCCCTTTACACAATCCATCCTAACTGTTGCCTCTCCATGGTCATACAAGAGCCCTAGCAGCGACAATAACTGACCCAACCTCAGTCCTGCGTATCACTTTTCAGCTCAATATCCCAGAAACAAGAATTAGAGACCCTCTAAGCATAATATGCAACAATAGCATCTACGGGCGGTTCGATCATTTCGCGGGCCTTAGGTGAGATTTAAAATCGAGGCCTTTTACTTTAAATTTATCTTAATATTTTATTTTTTAATTTTATTTTTTTTTCAATAATTGGGATACAAAATTATTAACTAAATTTCTATATTTGTTTTTTTAAGTATATCTTAATCAATTGATAAAAGTGCTATTTTTTTTGTTGATTATAGTGCTAATTCACTCGATCTTTATTGTGATAATATAATAGTATATATCATAAACGTTTTTATAGATTTAGGGGCCTCGTTGAAGTTGGGGGCATTAGGCAGCCGCCTAGTTAGCCTAAGGCCCAGTAACCACGTCTCCACACCACACATCATACCAAAATATGAGCCAAGCTTCACTTCCAACCTAAAAAAAAAGATTTACTTCAAAAACTCATCCCAAACCTTGCCCATGAGAAACAAAAACTTGATGCGTATTTCAATTGCCCCTTAAGGAATTATACTTATGAATAACCTTACTCCAATGATTATCCCAGTAGTGGTAAACCTTCATAACCATTCCCCTATCAAGTACCTATGAAAGTTAGATAACCTTCTAATGCCAAGGCCTAGTTTGGCAAACTGTACTCCAATTTATCAAATGGTACTTGAAGCCATCCCAAACTCTTTCCATAGAAACCCCTTTTGTAACTTTTCTTGTTTCCCTAGTTTCCTGGCTATTGAACCCAAAATAGAATGAATTGACAAAAGATAAGTCAAAAGGTTGAATAAAGTGCTCATAAGAAGAGTAAGTCTGCCTCCCTTAGAGAGATTATCGACGCTTTTACCCAGCCAATCTCCGGTGGAATCTTTCTAGAATTCCATTCCAAATAGTTACTACTACTTTAGAAGATGCCTTTAACGGACGTGGTTCTAAATCACGATATCGGATATTGGTATCAATGATATGACCATGTATCGATTGATATAAGATAGTATCAACTGATATAGTTTGTAAATACCGGTATCAAGGTCTAAAATCCCGTTACGTTTTGCTGATATGTTACATAACGACTGATATTAGAACCCAGCGAACGGAAACCCAAATAAGTTACTGGAAGGGCCCAATCCTGCAATCGAGGATACCAACTAAGCTATCCACATTTGGACGTCACCAACTTGGATGATCTCAGACTTTCTAGGTTGACCTGAAAATCAACACCGAAGGTACCCCATCTTGTATGGCTCAGCACCCACAAATCTTTCCCAAAGCTCTGACAATCTCTTCATCCGAAAAAGGCTACTCCAATCACTAGGAATCTTCACAGACAATAGAGTCAAACTCAGGCCATCAAGATGCCGCCTCCATCCACTCTCCTCTTGAAACATACATTAGTAAAAACCAACAACCCCTGCCCTGATCTCCTAATCCTTTATTAGAAGAGCTCTATCAGCATGTGACTATCCAATGAAGAATGTTTGTATGTGAGCATTCGTCACCCTATGGAAAAAGCACGTTTTTATAACTTGACCAGCCACAACGCATAGGTTTTTTTCCTTCATTTTATTTCCTTCAGCAAATTTGCAGAGCTCCCCTCTCAACTCCACCCGCAGACCCCTCTCCTCAACAAGTAAAGCCCCTCTTACTTCATTTCTATCCATGAAACGAATATCTGTAAGAACATTAGCCTTTTGAACGTTTAGCCTCCCAAATTCCTTTGCCACCCACTGCTTGTGCTCTACCTTAAACATCTTCATTTCTTGGCTAGAACAAAAGTCAGATTATCTTTCACCGTGAAACCATTCCACCAAGCAACCACTCTATTCTGGAAGCCCTCATCCAGCAGTCTCATATTCTCGAACTTGAATGGAGATTTCCCCTATTGAGCCAAGCCCCACTGTCTAGAAAGATAGGGACATGGTCTGACTACCTAGGCATGGAGAATTGAGCCACCAATGAAAACAGCTCCTTCCAACTATAAACACCAAGATGCGATCAATTCGAGACATGGCGTAATGACATTAATTATTGAACCAGGTAAAATTCTCCCTGGAAAAAAGAAGATCCACTAGCTCCAACTCATCAATGAAAGAGGAGAACAACCTCATTGTCCTGGAGCTAACTCTGCACCCTAATCGCTTGAGAGGGAATTAACCACATTAAAGTCTCCACCCACATACTATGGGCATCCCAGCTGAAAGCTACAATCCCCAACACACCGCAACAAGCAAGCGGAGAAAAGAAACCCTTCTCCTACTATTAGTGCCAAACTTACTCTCCCAAATCACTAGAATTCCTCCAATTATTCCTTGTTGCCAGAAGGAAACACCAATTAAGTCGCCTCCCACTTAGATGCTCCGGACCACCTTATCAAATGCGACCTCCAACTTAGCTTATATCAAGCAAACTACATTTGCCCTCCAATCCCTCAGCAAGGACTTAATACCCCCTTTTTTTTGTCTCCGAGTTCAAGCCTCTCAAATTTCAATAGATAATTTTGATCGCTCGTGAGGGAATTTAACCACATTAAAATCCCCACCCACACACTATGGGCATCCCATCTGAAAGCTACAATCCCCAACACACCGCAACAAGCAAGCAGAGAAAAGAAACTCTTCTCCTACTGTTAGTGCCAAACTTACTCTCCCAAATCACTAGAATTCCTCCAATTATCCTCATTGCGAGAAGGAATCACCAATTAAGCTGCCTCCCACTTTGATGCTCCGGACCACCTTATCAAATGCGGCCTCCAACTTAACCTATATCATGCAAACTACATTTGCCCTTCAATCCATTAGCAAGGACTTAATACTGTTTTTTTTTTTCCTCCGAGTTCAAGCCTCTCAAATTTCAATAGATAATTTTGATCTCGCTGACAAATAATTAGTGATCACCTTTTTCTTCCTACCTCACTCCTGTTGTCCTAGTTTATTGAACTCTAAAGATTCTTCAAATCCTTATCCAATCTCCTTCACAACTGTTCTCCAATCATTGGAATTCTACAAGCCATCCCAAACCATTCCTTGCCTCATGGGCACCAAACAAGGCCATTTTATGTTCCATGGACTATTTTAAATGTATAAAGTACTTGTGTTAGACATTCGACACTCGAATAATGATGCAGATATGTGTTCGACATTTTTTATTTAGACATTCACCAAGAAAACATATTTATTAATTTGAGTTTACTATGGAATTATACATATACTTTGATATTATACATGAAATGCTCAATAGAACTTTGTAAATATCTCTTACCTTGAAAAATTAAATAAATATGTTAAAGAATATAAATATTTTGTCGTGTTCCAATGTGCTTGATATAAGAATTAGATGAATTCGATATTTAGACACATACCCACACCTGACACTCGACACCTGACACATATACCCAAGTCTATGTATAATAGGCTATAGCCTCCTCCTTGAGACCATCAAAGGAGACACCCCAAAGTTTATTGACATTCTTAATTTTACTCATCAACCACTTAGAGACAAACCTTGGTTGAACCTCCTCATCTCAAATCTAAACACCTTTATGTTTCAAAAAGGATCAACCATTCCCAATGGAACACAATCCATTAACAACGATCTAAGCCATTGACGGTAAAACCTCCACTAATGCAACCCACCCCCTCTATCCCTTTCCCCGTACAGGATAACGAGCCAAGCCCATTACCCTTCACTGAACCCTCTAACGGAGAAGAAGAGCCTGGAGCCACACACGAAGGAGCACACACCTAGGTGTCAGACGACGGCGAGTATTGCCCATATCTAAGGATTGCTGACTATAAGCTTCATGCCCACCATTACTGACATCGGCAAGAGGTTGCTTCGCCATCTCAAGCAATGCAACAAATACCAAAAATATTCTTGAATGCTCCAAACTCACTTTTTGGATTGACGTTGGGGCTAGATTCGACCCAACACCTGGTAGGTCTCTGCCCTCCTAGACCAGTTTCCCTTTAAGGTACTAAGGCCCACTAAATTGGCTATAGTGGTTGACCTAGAAATCTTGCACCACAAAAGCCTGGCCTGGAGTTAAACGTTTTTGGGCCTCCCTTCAACTAAAAATTATTTGGAAAATGATTCAAATAAGCCCAGCTTCCCCTAACCTGTCCTGGTTGACCCGCATAACACCCCCCATAAACACGTGCCACTCCTATGTCACGACACTTTGTCCCCGCGAAAAGTCCCTCTAAACAACTTTTAGTTGAAATTAACCAATCCCATCTCACCATCATGTCCCGTCTTCTGTCTGACCCTACCTTCCCCCACTCTCCCAGAGGCCCCCACCTTCAAGCACCATCATCTTCCTTGGCTACGACAATGAGTGAGCAACTTTCTCACCTTCACACAGTAGCCAACGATACTGTACCCTAGGTCCCATCTTAACCGAAATCCTTAGACTGTAACAATAGGATCCCCACCCAACTCTCTAACCCCCAGAATGTCCTTCCCTTGAACTTTCACCCTTTCACCTTAATACGAGCTCATCAGATGTAGTGCCTCGACACCCGGGTCATGCAAAACACCCACGAAGAACCGTTTTGAGATATTACGATCCAAAAGAAAACCAAAACTTTTGTAAAACGTACTACCGAGAGTTTATTTAATACAAAAGAGTAGCCCAAATGCTAGAGTCGTAGCCTCCGAAGCCAAGCTTTTGAAACAAAACATCAAAATTTTCAAAGTTACCCAGACCAATCGATTGGTGAAGAGACCGATCGATCGGTCTCTTGCCTGCACAAGAGAACCGAGAGTCATGAAAGACCGCTCGATAGACCAATCGATCGGTCTATCGATCCGTCCTACTCCAGGTTTTGTTTCAAGCTAAAAACTTGATTTTCAAACCTTTCAACACATTTAGGGCAACAAGATAACATAAAAGGGAGCAAAAGACATATCAAAATCTCCCTCGAGGCATACACATTTTATAGAAAGGATAAAACCACACGAAAGAGAAAAACAACGCTTAACCCGAGGTCTCACTCTTATAACAAAAGGCATACATGCATTTTATATAACAGTCAACATGCTTACATTACACGGTTTCAAAAATATTCATGAGTATGTAAATCATTACAAGATCCAAAAGAAACAAAAAAGAAGACTAATATAAAATTTTCGCCCCTCCGCCTCCTACAGATCAACCTGCTAGTCAAAAGCACTTGAAAAAGATTTCAAATTCCACACGGTGAGCCGAAATACAATAGAAAACAAACTAATCATGAAATGAAAGCTAAATATGCTAATATGAAAAGATATGAGGATTTCGACTCACATGAGCCCAAAAGTTTTACAATGATTTAGAGACAATACAAGCATCTTCATGGGTTTTCACCGTAGGACCACAATCTGTCCCAATTAATGCATCTTCTCGGGCTTTTACCGAAGGACCACAATCTGTCCCAACTAATGCATGGTCAAAACCAGAGTTTTTATGTATACAACCATGTACAAATATCATGTTTCACATACCAACGCTCAATCCCTAGGGTTAGTTCCAAACCTCCAAAGTTCAGTTTTCACAAACAAAAATATAAAGACCTTTTTCCAAAACTCGCCTTTTTGAAAACCACGGACCCACACATGTCTAACAACTTTGAAAATAAAACATATAAACACTATAAAGCCTTTTTATCCAACCAAATGTAAACTAAACACATATATCAACTTTTCATACATTTTTAAACGGTAAAAACATATAATTTCACGTAACACCCCTTTAAGATATGAGAGTTTAGGATCCTATCTCGTTGAGTAAAAAACTCGATGTCTCAAACTTCGATGAAAAATGAATTTCGTCGAAACTAGATTTCGTCCGGATGAACGGGGAGCCCCCGGCACGGATACCAAGAATTCGCTATTCTATCGCCAAAAACTAATCCCCGAGCCCACCAAAAACTAGAGAGAAGGTGGAGATTTCATGTGTAAAGGAACGAAACTTAGTCAAGAAGTCTTAGGTCTCAAAATATCTAGTCAAAGACTGATATTTATAGGGCCCACCCAGACAGACTAATCGACCGGTCACAAAACCGATCGATTTGTCACCCCAACAAGGTTTTCCAACTTTGCATCTCAACGCCCAACGGTTCCAGGATTCAATTCCACATGCGTTTCTAAGTTAGAACATGCATAAAACATATAAAAACATACTATTTCACAACATTTAAAATAATAATTAACATACCGAAAAACATGATGAAATTAAAACGGGACAGGGTCTCACATCAGAGGTCACTCTCCACCGTCATATCTTCGTCAACCTCAAAAAAGTGTTTGCAAAACTCTCTTATTACTTTGAAGACCTCGAGGTCTCAGAGGTGAGTCAGAAGAGCCATAATTCTTATCCAGCACTCCGACGGGCCATTCCCTAACTTGTATCAACCGTCAAACGACGACTACCGATCGAAAAAGAGTTGTAGGCCGTCGAAATTCCATTTCTCTCAAAACACATTGTGCCTCTACCTTCGACGGGAGAATTAACAGATAACACGCCCCCTCCGTCTTGTTAGTAGCTTATTATTGTTATATTACTATTATGTTATTATTATCCGGCGTGTGTAGGTGTATAATTGTAATAGTGTTCTCTAAATTGATTATAAATA